>JYFJ02007107.1:0-16792 GCA_000934665.2 Catajapyx aquilonaris
AATTTCAAGAAAATCGGTGAGGTTGGAATTTGACCTCTGCCCTCAGAATTGGGTCACGAGGTCATTTAGATCAGGTAACTATAGGTGCGTTTTTCATCCCTTGGTGTGGGCTACCAATGCACCGAATTTCAAGAAAATCGGTGAGGTCGAAATTTTATGATTTGACCTCTGCCCCCTCAAAATTGGGTCACGAGGTCATTTTGATCAGGTAACTATAGGTGCGTTTTTCATCCCTTGGTGTGGGTTACCAATGCACCGAATTTGAAGAAAATCCGGTGAGGTCGAAATTTGACCTCTGCCCCCCTCAAAATTGGGTCACGAGGTCATTTTGATCAGGTAACTATAGGTGCGTTTTTCATCCCTTGGGGTGGGCTACCAATGCACCGAATTTGAAAAAAATCGGCGAGGTCATAAAATTTCCGGAAAAGGGGGGGAAAAAAACTCTGGCCCTGGGGTAATGCAATCCTTCAAAAACTCCGTCATCAAAGGGTTAAAGTTATACTTTCCTTAGTTTTGCGCAATTAGCTATACTGCATATGTGGCTCCCTTCTCTCATGTGGTACACAACTAAAATAATATCGGAGAATGATATTGTGGAGGTTTGAATGCTATTTGTTCAAGTTTTCATTGTTTTTATCATAGCGTGGGAAAGCCTATTAAATGGCACTTGCAATAGTGTAGCCTATGTAACTGACTATATTCCTTGAAGGTGCAGGTAATAGGATCGAGCGGAAAGGAGCGTTGGTGGGATTTCTATATAAACAGACCTGAACTGAAAAGAATCATTGATTCTCCGGATATATGCATATATTTTCTTGCCAAATGAATAATGCATAAAAGGAGCAGAGTAACATAATTATTCATTACCGTGCATTTGACTAGAATGTCGACATAAATATTGCTTCCATTTACATCGAGATATTTTATGCGTACCCATCCATAGTGCATTCACGCTATATACGAGTATTCAGTCAGGCTGCCACTGACAGTTAGCAAGTTACATAAATAATGTGACATGCATGGTACTGTGTGTCGATGTGAATCTACGACTCTAGCTGAAAGGTCAAAGGGAACGTCAAGGTAACCACATTATGTAACATACTTCTAAACAATTCATAACTTATGGTCTCAAATTGCTAGCTGCATAAGTATGACTCATACATGAAATATGGTCATAAAATGACAAGAAACATATCAATATTTTCGTAGGTATTACAATGTGACCCCCATTTATAGACAACGCAAAAATGTATAATTTTATAATAAAATCCAAATATCAGGCGAGATCTCTGTCAGGTTCTGAATCAGTCGTAAAATACGAGTATGAAGGTGATATTCTTAATATTCTTCCTGAAAATGTGGTTTTGCTTTTTTGTTTGTTTGTTTGTTGTTGTTGTTGTTACTAATGAGTAATGGTTAAAACATTCAAAATTGACCAAGTCTCCTAGGTCCTTTTGTATTGAATTGTTAATGACACAGTTTCTATTGTTGTAAAAAGATCATTTTTGGAAGTGGCTGAAGTATTTTTCCAACTTGTTTGCGCGTGACTTGCAAGGCGATAATAAAACAGCCATGAGGCAGTTGTGCATGATTCCATTTTAAGGTTTAATATATGTAGCCCTTCACAATGACAAAGCGGGTCTGAAGTGTATTGTAGAGTTTTTAAAAGAGTGCTTAGACATTGTTGTTCTTACTTCAGAAAATCTCAATATAATTATCTATACGAAGCAACGTGTAGAAAAATGAGACGTTTAAAAACTATGGGAAATAAGTTGTTGGGGAAAGGCGCGACCGCATGAGTGTAGTGGTCACGATTGCCATCTTGTGAAGAGAGGAACAAAAATTAAAATCTAACCCTGCTTCAGAGCTACAGTTATCGCGAACTGAATTTAAAGTTGATTCAAGATGCAGAAATGTATGTTTTCTTGCTCAGCGATTAATAATGCAGATTACAATGCAGAAAACAAGCGACATGTGGGCGATAAATTTATCAACATTACTGCCAGCATAAACGATTGTGTTTACATCGAGACATTGCTTATTCATAACTAGTACACTCATTGTCACGCATTGTCAGACGACAGGAGCCTTTGGGAGTGCACACTGCACAAATGATATAAACACATTGTGACTTCTCTGTGATGTCAGTGTGAGGCCACTACTCCTGCCCTCAGGTCAAAAGGAAGGTCAGCGTCATCACATTCCCTCGCATACATCTGGAGCGATGAAAAGGTCTCATAATACATTTCTGTGCAATTGTGTGTCAATATAATATGAAGATGGGCTTACACATTTGCTTCCTTCTGGTGCTGTTTCTGTCAATGAGTCCTGAATCCCATCACATCATTTCTCATTTGGAGAAAGGAAAAGACTTGGACACAGTGCGAGAGTTTTTAACCGAGGTTTTGCGCGTGATGCCACGTTTGCAGCCTCCTCTGGTAATATCACACGACTACGACCGCTTACCCCATCAGCTGATGGATCTGATCAACTCTCGTCACGACAGATACGAACTGACCATGGTCATCAGGAAAGGGGGATCGGTCGAGGACTTTCCCGGGAGGTTCCCATTCACAGACAAGACCGTCCATCTGGTTGCATCGTTCAAGGACACATTCGGCGACCTATTAAATCGACTGGACCAACTAGCGAATCTCCGAACACGACTGGACCATTTCGTCATCTGGATCAAAGATTCAACAAAGTACCGTCAGATTGAGAGTCTCTTCATGGACAAACCTGCTTCGCAATTCAAATACAAGGTAATTGTGACTACATCGGGAAATGGAAGCGCAGAGTTGAACTCCGTTTGCTTCTACTGCAACCACGGGGAACCGGAGTCGACGTATTTCGGTCCATTCTCAGCAGGTGATCGTCTGCCTGCCGTGGAAGAAGTGTTTCCTGACTACACGCGAGACTTCCACGGGAAAGTGTTGACGGGATCGTTCTTGCAAGCAGTAGATATGAATGAGACAATAAGGAAGATGAACAATGAGGAAACCGTCCCCATGTCTGGACTGGCCATGATGTACGTTGGACGTGGATTCAAGACTCCCTGGAATGTAATAACCTTCGAACTGACTGTGGAAAGTGCAAGTGATTCAACCCTTCCCAATGGCACCTGGGTGGGTAAAATTGCTGATGTAATGGCCGCGAAAAAGTTGACTTTGGATTTGCGATCCTTCCAAGTGCTGAAATGATGCAGGTTATCGACCTTTCCGTGTCCACTACGACTGATCATTTAACATTTGTCACAACATTGCCAGGGAACGTGCACACCTGGCGTGTGATATTGCAACCATTCACGCTGTTTTCTTGGGTACTAATTTTGGCTGGTATCATCGTGTCAGGTGTGGTCCTTTGGAGTATTGCTTTTGCTGAGTCAAAACTTTCCAGCTCGGAAAAGCCATCGATGGGCAAGTACTTTGCATATTCATCTGGGGCATTCGTAGGGCAGTTAAATTCTATAGATGATGATGGGTACACCATGAGAGTTTTCCTGATATTTTTTCTCTACGCGTCTCTGGTAATCAACACCTGCTACCAAGGCAAACTATTCGATTTCATGACCAATCCTGTGAAAGAGTTCTATCCGAACGATTTTAGCGAAATAATGGACTCAGAATATACCCTATATTTTGTCACTCCACATAAGATTATTTTAGAAAGCATAGTGAACAGGAGCCTCGATAGGAATACCCCATTTCATCATGCTTTCGATACGTCAGAATCGCTGTGGACCCTACAAGAATGTGTAAAAATGTGCTTCGAGAAAAAGGCGGCTTGCGCGACTATAACAGTTTTGCTATTCGAAGAAACCACGAAATATGTCTATTTGAATGGTAATTCTCGCTTGCAATACACAGATGCTTCCGCTCTCGAATATTTCTTTCCAATGGGTGTCGCAAAGCGAGCAGTCTACCTTGACCATATTAATTTCATCATATTGAGCGGTAGTGAAGCAGGACTCTTGGATCAATGGGTAAGAACCTCCCAGTATGGGCAATTTTGCGAAGAGCTGAAAGAAGTGCGAATGAGGGCTAAATTAACGGGCGATTACATGGAAGGGGAGGCTGAAAAATTCGGAATGAAACAGCTGAGTGGGCCCTTCTATTTGCTGGGGGTTGGATTAATTCTGAGTTTGGTTGCATTCGTATCTGAAAGTAGTTTTCCGTCTTGTTTTGGCCGATGCTGTTCCAAACGAAACCGAGCCCCTGCCCTCCCACAAAATACGTATACTGTGTTAGTCCAACCAAGGTAGAAAATTGCAGTTGAGACTTCTTCTTGTAATAGTAATATTTATAATTAGACTCCCGAAGACGTTTAGCTTAACAAAGCTGTTTATCACTATATTTCGTTCTTCTTTGCACATTGGGAAGCACCTATTATGAAATATGTACCAAGCAAAATAGGCATCATGCTTATTTCCCATCCATCTTGTAATCAATGGTAAACCAAGGCAGTAGAAGGCAGTGTACTGGTTATATGCAACTTGACATAATTTATGTCATTTGATCGAATGTTTTTTTCCAGCACTACATAACTCAGATGCACATAATATAGTATCACAATGTAGCCTATAACCTATGTTTTAAAGTACGTTCATTATGTATTCAATCATGTCTATTAGTAAATAATTATGTAGAACATAGTACTGTATAATTATACGGTACTCGTATAATGTGGCATATTGTTCCAGATGTAATGATATAATAAACCACATGCTCTACACGTACACATGGCAATTTATTAGTTACGTTTCCAAGTGAAGGTAGGTCCATAATAATTAGACTATAATTATTGTGTAATACGAAATCAAATATTTTTAGTCAAGGTATAAATGTGAAAAAACTGCACATTTATTGTCCTAGTTTCCTTCAAATTTCCCAGGCAGAAAAGGGCTTCTGCGGCAACAAATAAACTGAAAACCTGTCATAAAATGTATAGTGCGTCCAGGATATCTGAATACTACATGTCATGTAATATACAACAATCATAATATCAGTTATGATAAATTACATAATCATATAAATTCAGTTTGCATTTTTCTCGGTGACCATCACATCATCCCCTGCAATATTCTTATTGAATAAACAACTGATGAGTGATGATAAAGAACATGATCTTTGGTAAATTGATTACATAACTCTATTGGCTATGCCTAAAACCCATAATTTACAAGTACAGTACACGTTGTACACGCATGCACAGAGTTCCGCACACGCTATGTACTCTGGCGAGAGATGCCCTGGGGAGTTAACAAGTCACATAAATAGGCAACTATTTCCCTGGTTTATTAATACAAACAATGACGCTTAATTCCAGGTCATAAAAGGACGAGAAAAATGTTTCTGTCCGGCTGCAATATGACCGCAAATAATGTGTACTGACCTACCTGCTCTTTAGCGATTTAGCTTAAGCGTGATTTTGAAAATGCTGTGAAAAGTGCAATTGCGATTTGTAATTAGCAGTTATTTAAACAACAACAACAACAACGACAACTCAAACAGTTCAATTCCTTTAAACTGTCAAATATTGGTGAATGACAAGACATATCACATTGTTAACACTTAACAGAAGGTGTTCAAAATCACCAACACACCCACTCACCCACCAACCCAATGGAAATACCGGGTGACTGGGAACAACACCGAAAAATTTTGCGGCCTGATAGAGAATGTCAGGTTAAGCTAATTTTGATAATGAACCCATGTCCGAAAACGTCACGTGGGTAGTAGACCTATGTGCGAATCTTCCTAAGCTAACCTGTGATAACTGTCAGGGAAGATTCGCACCCTCTGCTACCGTCCAACACATTTCAGTGGCCAACACCTTCGCTTTGGGGAGAGACATGTGTCAAAGAAGGGCCCAAGGGAGACGACATTGATTGAGTCAGTTTTTATTTCACAGGAGTTGCTTAAAAAGTCTGTCATTAGCAGTCAAGCAAGCCTCGCAACGTCTGACCATCGACTGCCTGGCGCGTTCAAAAGGGTTGCCCACCGCGTGTCCCCTGGTATGCGATTCCGCTTACACATCAATGTCGTCGCCCTTCTTTGACACCTGTCTCTCCCCAAATGCGAAGGTGTTGGCCACTGAAATGTGTGGAGCGGTAGCAGAGGGTGCGAATCTTCCCGGGCAGTTATCACACGCTACCTTAGAAAGATCCTAACCATCATGGAGGGAGGCCCTACTGCCCACGTGACATTTCCGGAGATGTGCTCATTATCGATGATTTCTTTTCCTGCCCATCTCTCCCGATCAACAAAATAAATAAATGAAAATTACTGTAGGACCCGTATCAAGGCATCGTTAGGGGGAATACATGTGTAACCAAAAATGTGCTCCAGAAAAAATACGCCAAAAACGATTATGCTAGCCGCTCCAGAACGGCGATGCGATTTTTGCCTAATCGGCCGTCCTTCTGACTGGGGGAGGGTTCGATGGGTGGCCATCCAGGATGTTTTATACCACCTGCTTGAAAGCCTTTTTCGCGGTATTGAGGCGGCCTATAGGCATAATCACTGATCTACATAACGTGATCCTCTGGTGCCTAGGTCGGGGGTGGTATAGGTTTGTCGGTGTTTTTCATGAACACCCAGTATAGAACGCCTTGTAACTTCTGTTGAAATTAAAATTTTACGCTGGACTATTTTTTCTATCTTAGTTTCTGCCTTCTAAACCATGACTTAAAATATTATTAAAATATCATCAGTAGATCAACCTCAGGAACAAATGGGTTAATAATTCGCTTAATTGTTTAATTGTTTCCTTTCAACGTCACAAAGCGGGTGAAACCGGGGTAAATAAGGGTATTGGAGAGTTTTTAAAATAGTTCTTAGGCACTATTGTCTTTGCACCACCATAAAATTTCAATCAATCAATACAACATGTGTAGAATAGGCCGACTTTAAAAACTGTGGAAAATACGTATAAGTAGGGTTGGTGTTCGTGAATCGCATGAGTGTAGTGGTCACGATTGCAGCCTTACGAAGAGAAAAATTAAATTATAAATTAAAATTAAAATCATGTCCCTGCCGTCACAGCTGCAGTAATCGTGGCATGACTTTATACGTAATTGATTCAAAAGGCACAAATGTTTCTGTTTTCTTGCTCTGCGAATAATAATGAAGAAAAAAGCGACATATGGCAGATAAATTAATCAGCATTACTGCCGGCATAAAAACATTGTGTTTACATCGAGACATTGCCTACTCATAACAGGTATAGTCATTGTCACGCTATGCAGTCATGTGACAGGTGCCTTTTGGGGTGCACAAGTGATATAAAACCATTGTGAGGGAGGCGAAGTGGCGCAACGGTAACGTTCGCGCCCACGGATGTTAAGGTCCCGGGTTCGATCCCGGCCCGGGGACACCCCCTTCATCTCGTGCAGAGTAAAGTGTCGTCTCTGACTTCGTCTCGGGTGGTATTTCCTACAGACTAAACCACCCGGGGGAGCTCACAAAACGGCCACTTGCGGACAAGGCACTGCACTTGCACATCCCCTCCTGTCATCCCTTCCTGCCCGTGGGCCCGGGCGTGATAAATAGGATCCAGCTGTACTGATGATTAATAATAAAGGTCCAGGCAAAATCCCAATAGGGGTACGCCCATACCCAAGTATTATTTTTTAAAAAAAACCATTGTGACTTCTGCGAGATATCAGTGTGAGACCACGACTTCTCACATAAGGTCAAAAGAAAGGTCAGTGTTTTCATATGAGTATTATTTCGTCTTATACGAGTATACATCTTCAAATATTCAAATTGATGTATACATACTAACATTATCATGTCTTCACATATTTTCATTGGATACGAAGATGAGCACTCACACTTGCTTCCTTCTGGTGCTGCTTTTGGCAGTGAGTCCTGAATCCCATCACATCATTTCTCATTTGGAGAAAAGAGGAGAATTGGACACAGTGCGAGAGTTTCTAACCGAGGTTTTGCGCGTGATGCCACGTTCGCAGCCTCCTCTAGTAATATCACACGACTACGACCGCTTACCCCATCAGCTGATGGATCTGATCAACTCTCGTCACGACAGATACGAACTGACCATGGTCATCAGGAAAGGGGGATCGGTCGAGGACTTTCCAAGGAGATTCCCATTCACAGACAAGACCGTCCATCTGGTTGCAGCGTCCAAGGATACATTCGGCGACCTAATAAATCGAATGGACCAACTAGCGAATCTCCGAACACGTCTGGACCATTTCGTCATCTGGATCAAAGATTCAACAAAGTACCGCCAGATTGAGAGTCTCTTCATGGACAAACCGGCCTCGTACTTCAAGTACAAGGTAATTGTGACAACATCAGGAAACGGAAGCGCAGAGTTGAACTCGGTTTGCTTCTACTGCAACCACGGGGTACCAGATTCGAAGTATCTCGGTCCATTCTCAGCAGGTGATCGTCTGCCTGTCGTGGATGAAGTGTTTCCTGACTACACGCGAGACTTCCACGGGAAAATCATAAGGGGATCCGGCTTGCTAGAAGTAGACATGGAGGAGACAGTAAGGAGAAGGGACAACAGGGAATACTTGACCATAACTGAACATGCACTGCTGTACGTGGGACAATGCTTCAAGACTCCCTGGATGGTAACAACCTTCGAACTGACTGTGGAAAGTGCGAGTGATTCACCACTTCCCAACGGCACATGGGTTGGTAAGATAGCTGAATTAATTGACGAAAAAGTTGAATTTGGATTTGGAATCCTTCCAAGTGCTGAATCATTCCAAGTTGTCGAGCTTACCGAGGCTATGTTTACCGATTATGTCACTTTTGTCACAACATTGCCAAGGAATGTCCACACCTGGCGAGTGATAGTGCAGCCGTACACATTATTTTCTTGGGTACTAATTTTTGCTGGTATCATCCTGTCAGGTGTGGTCCTTTGGGGTATTGCTTTTGCTGAATCAAATCTTTCCAGCTCGGAAAAGCCATTGGTGAGCAAGTACTTTGGATATGCTTCAGGAGCATTCGTAGGGCAGTTCAATTCTATAGATGATGACGGGTCCACCATGAGAATTTTCCTGGCATTTTTTCTCTACGCGTCTATGATAATCAGCACCTGCTACCAAGGCAAACTATTTGAATTCATGACCAATCCTGAGAAAGAGTTTTACCCGAACGATTACAGTGAATTATTAGATTCAGAATTCACTCTCTATTTCGCCACTCCTCATCAAGTTGTTTTACACAGCATGTTGGAAAAAAGTGCTGATAATACAACCGCATTTATTCTGGCTGTTAAGAAGTCAAAATCGGTGTGGACCCTAAAAGAATGCGTAGAAATGTGCATGAAGGAAAAGGCAGCCTGCGCTACTATATCAGTTTTACTGTTCGAAGAAACCCAGCGTCATGTCGATATGAATGGTAACTCGCGCTTGCAATACACAGATGCTTCTGCCTTCGAATCATTTTTCTCATTGGCTGTCCCAATGCGAGCAGTCTACCTTGACCACTTAAACTTTATGATAAAGAGCGGTTTATCTTTCGGACTCAAAGAACATTGGATAGATTCCTCCTCTTATGGGCAATTTTTCAAAGGGCTGAAAGAGATGCAACGGAAGGCTAAATTAACGGGAGAAGTCGTAGGAGTGGTGGCTGAAAAATTCGGAATGAAACAGCTCAGTGGGCCCTTCTATTTGCTGGGGGTTGGAATCATTCTGAGTCTGGTTGCATTCGTATCTGAAAGTAGTTTTCTGTTTTGTTTTGGCCCATCCCGCTCCAAACGTAACCGAGCCCCTGCCCTCCCACAAAATACTGTGTTAGTCCAACCAAGATAGAAAGTCGCACATGATACTTCTTCATGTAAGAGTAATATTTAAAATTACCTATATTACCGAAATGTTTACAATGATTCCGATACGCATCTGCAGGATGAGTTCCTCCTGGGAACTATTTGTATTGGATTGGGGCCATTATTTTAGAATTCGTAATGGGACAAGTATTTCGTCACGTTGTGAACAGGGTGTGTCTCTGCCCAAGTTGACGATACGAAGAGTTGGGCACTTCTCATCTGGTTCCGACCTCTAATAGCCCCTGACTCTGAACAATAATGGACTGTTTTTTCATCGCCAAGGGTGACAAATCCACTCCATCCCGTCCCATCTTTTCCTTCGTAAACCTGGGCTGAGAAACATATTGTGAGGTTGTCACTACCTAAATTTCGTTTGCAAATAACCCCACCTTCTTCCCCACTCTTGGAGGCACGCACAATACCATGCGCGTTTAAACAGGAACTCACCAGAGACCTCCTCGGAGATATTTATGCACTTCTTGTCTGCACAGTTTGCAGCTGTATAAAGAAGCAGCAGAAAATACCTTAAGACGTAACAAATTCTCCCAGGTTTTTCTGACTCAAGTGGCATATTTACCAGATGGTTGACAATCGCGTCCCAGCCTAGGAGGTAAAAACGTTGTCCCTACAAAAATGTACTTCAGCTAGGAAGTTTGCGTTTGTCAAACCCAATGTAATGTAGTTACTTAGTAATTGGTCATAATATAGTGTAAGTGGATGTATTATGACGTTTGTTGTTACATTGTACAAAGCATGAAATTATACCTTCTTTTTGCCTCAAGGGCCAAATGGGATGTAGATGAAAGACCCAGCGAAGTAAGAGACTGTATATGCAGAAAGAAAAACGAAAGCCACCAATCCGCAGTTGGGATGAGAGCGTGTTAATATATTACATAATCACATATACTCTTCACGAATAAAGTGATAATAAAGAACAGGATCTTAAAGCTGATGACATAACCTTATTGACCATGCCTAAAATACTTGTCATGATCTACCAGTACGCATTGTACACGCATGCACAGAGATATGACAAGATCAGCAAATGTCACGCTATGCACGCATGCAAGAGATGACCTGGGGAGTTAACAAGTCATATAAATAGGCAATCATTTCCCTGGGTTAAGGTTAAAGAGTCATTGTTTAACCTTAACCCAGGGAAATGATTGCCTATTGAATCCAAGTCAGATAATAAATCATAAAAGTATTTCCTTCGGGCAAATGGCTGTCTGAGCACTAATGAGAAGTACGTAAATATTATCAGATTTATGCACAATATACGACAATGATCTTGCCCATTTTCAGGGTTCTAATGCTACTACGTAGATGATGGATGTTGTCATCTTTCAATGCCTACACTCTTACGGATTGTATCATCTCTATAACCAATTTACCAAAAGAATTTCTCACCTGAAAAGTGATAATGAATAGATGCCATAATCCTCCTTTATGGCTCTTTGGAGTATGATGTGGCTTCGATTGAATCGAAACATTATTTCAGCTCTAAGATGTCACTAGTGGTAAAAGTTGTGAAAAAGTACTTAAAATAAGTTTATGCTGCGGTCGAGAGTTCATATAGAGCAAAGTAATTACATTTAAAGGGCCGTTGCCCCTAACCAAAAGCAGGCAAGTAAGACCGTAGCATAGCACATCAACAATGAATTTTTCCTACTTCTTGTTATTCTCGTTACGTTTTTTTTATTCGCCCTAACTCAAATACTGCTCCAGGTAGAGCTTCAAAATTTTGAACACAGATCCCCACCGTCTCATGAAGTGTATTCCTACCATTTACAGCTAAACTCAATTCCTCTTCAAAACGCTGAAAAAAAAATTAAAAACCACTACAAAATTCGTCTTAATTTTTTTGCTCAATATCTATTAGGAATTCGGTTTCTTCATCAGAGGGACGAATGCGAAGTAGGATGGTGTGGATCTATGATCAAAACCTCACAGTTCCACCTGCTGCAGGATTTAAGTTATGATCCCCCCCATTTTTTTCCGTCATTACTTCATTTGTTCCTGATTCATGTCAATTCTTGTTTATCAACTCGCCATATTGTTATCGAAATGTTATCTCGCTGCTCTGGGGTGAACGCATTGTAACCTACTTATTACAGTTGAATCAGGATGACAGCCTCGGCTATAACAGACTTTTGGTTATAAAGCCAGGTTCCGCGATGCTTCCATAAGGCCCTGTGTATTTGACTCCTGAAATAACAGACTCATTTTCACCTCACCTCGGGTATAACAGACCATTTCTTGGCCCCTCGGTGTGAAAATATACCGTAACTAGTTTTCCTTTTCCATGTTTAAAATATGAAAAATGGAGCAGAAGATAAATTCGTATCTTTTGGTCCTGAATAATTTTCGGGTGAGCTAATATTGCATTTTTGACAGATTTCATTATAATAATATAATCGGTATGTAGTCTAGAAGTGCATATTACAACTATATTGAAAGCAGAAATATCTGGTTTTGTGCGACGATTCGGCTATAACAGACTTATTTCGCGCTCTCTTGAAGTTTGCTTTATCCAGATTCAACTGTACTATTAACCCGTTCGCTACCTGCTATATCCCCATCGCCATCCCCAGGTATTGCCGGCCAACTCTTAAGCTGATTTAATTATGAAATTATGTTACAGTATGCGGAATAATTATCTACCTTGAGAAACGTGCCAGACGAATTTTCGCGAAAATTAAATAAGTTTGGGAGTTTTCAGATGGGACGGAGGAAAGCAGCAGATAAGTATTGATTGAATTCTTGCAAAGTACCACGATTTCAGCAAATTCGCCTGGTACGGTTCTCGATGTAGATATTCCGTATATTTTAACGTATAGGCTATTTCATAATTAAATCAGACTAACCGTTGGCCGGAAGTACTAGAATTTCGTTGTTTTTTTTGCGACTATCTCTGTGAAAATAATTTTAGGGATTTCTAAGCGACGAAAATTGTCTCCAATACATTCATAGTGCAGACTGTAGTGTAGAGCATAAAAGTGTTAGTATGATATGATACGTATAGTAAGACCTCCGTGGCGGAATGAAAGTACTGAAACAAGGCAGGTGCAAGTAAGACCTTCACCAACTGATTTAAGCTGTACCATAGGACTTTCTCAAGTACTACTGCATGGAACACCTCGTAAAAATTACTGCCGCAAACTACTCAGAGCTGTAGGCAGGGTTTTATTTTGAAAAGGAAAAAAAGGAAAAGAAAAAAAAAAACTAAACCAATCTTCACAGACTTGGAAATTTTCGCTCTAGAAAATGCGAAATCCAATCGAAAAAGGCCTTCGAAAATTCACCAATTTACGTTTACATGTGAAAAATTTAACATTAGAGTTAAAATCAGCATGGAAAAGAGGTGACGATTCTGCATGAATGTTTCATGGCAATAATTCGCACCAATCGTATAGAAATTCAATGTCCTTAATATTGAAGTTCCTAATTTCAGAAAACAGTATGTTATATGGAGTGACTCATGGAAAACTGATGGGTGGAATTTTCGTCGTACTACTAGTTACTGCTAACTTAGCAGTACCATTGCACTACACTGGTACTGCTAAGTTAGAAGTAACTAGTAGTACGAAGACGAGGACGAAAATATTCCACAAATTGCTTTCAGAAAGCAGATTTCATGAGTGGTAAATTGGAAATTGCTTGAGTAAGACCTATGGTACAGCTTAAATCAATTGGTGAAGGTCTTACGTGCGCCTGCCTTGTTTCAGTACTTTTATTCCGACACGGAGGTCTTACTATACATTTTTTACGGAAGGGATGTTTTTGCTCTTATTAATATTTAGCACAAAAACTTTCCTGTCATTTTCACTCCAAACACATTATACCTGAGTTCCTGGGATGTATAAGATGTATAAGAATTTTTCCTTGTCACTTATTCAAAAGAGTTTCAATAGACGCATGCTCAAGAACCTCTCCAGCTATTGACTTGCAGATGTCACAAACTTGATTCCATTGGATTATGTAGGCCTACCATATTAGTTTGCAAATCCACATTTTTGCCTACGCAATTTACTCGCTTCTTATGCCTGCATATGAGGTAACAGTCGCAAACTTCTCAGGATGGTCTCTTTTCTAATACTTGTTCCCACAGATACATTCATAAAATGTTAGCTAACTCTGGGTGCTTATACACCGCGTATTTCAGATTCAGATAAACATCTATAATATTATAGAGTGCGAGTTCCTCCTCCCTATCTGATCACCACCATCCAGGTGTAATTTAATCCCCCCACATTGGTTCCCGAGTAACTGTGTGTCACATGCAAAGTATCCAATATCCGGGCAAGTATGAGTCCCTCCACAATATTAAAAAAGGTCATATCATAAAATTAATTTAGACTGCCATCTCATTAGAAGAGGACGGCAGACGCGGACAGCATAAAATGTGTGGTATGCTGTATTGACACAGAGACTGGTATCACGCAAGGGTACATGGTCAAGTAGAATAGACTCGCAGCTCAACCCACGCAGCTTTTTTTCCTCCTATTAACTTGCAGCTAGTGAGATGGAGTGTGTTTGAGGTTGGTTTATGTGGAGAGTCTTTCCCAATTATTGTGTCATCTGTGGGGCTGTGGGGCCCGTGGACTGGTTCTGGGTTGGTGCATACCTAAGTTCTGTGGTGCATTTTACACTCGAGTGACACTAATACAGTTCATACAAAGGCGTCTCGTTTGCGGGGTATTAAAATGGAGACAAAGAAAACAATTAAGGCTAGGCCTAGCTAGGTCTGGCTATGTACTTTCAGTTGTCCGAGTGGGCACGCCGAGTGACATATTACCAAATAGGCCGAGTAGGCACGTGCCTAGGACGGCAAATTTTAGGGGGCGGGAAATCTTATGGAGGCGGAAAATTTTTGAGCTCAGATTGAAGATGCCCACTCACATTGTTGTGATTGTGGTGCTTTTTTTGTCATTGAATCCGGAAGCCTTTCACATCAAGCCTCTTTTGGAAAAAAACAAAGACTTGGACACAGTGCGGGAGTTTCTAATCGAGGTTTTGCTCGTGATGCCACGTTTGCAGACGCCTCTGGTGATATCACACGACTATGACCGCTTACCCGATCAGCTAATAGACATGATCAACTCTCGCCACGACAGATATGACCTGACCATGGTCATCAGGAGAGGGGGATCGGTCCAAGCCTTTCCAAGGCGATTCCCATTCACAGACAAGACCGTCCATCTGGTTGCATCGTCCAGGGACACATTCAGCGACCTATTGAATCGACTGGACCAACTAGCGAATCTCCGAACACGACTGGACCATTTCGTCATCTGGATCAAAGAGTCATCAAAATACCGTGAGATTGAGAGTCTCTTCATGAATAAGCCGGCCTCTGACTTCAAGTACAAGGTAATTGTGACAACATCAGGAAACGGAAGCGCAGAGTTGAACTCGGTTTGCTTCTACTGCAACCACGGGGTACTAGAGTCGACGTATCTCGGTCCATTCTCAGCCGGTGATCGTCTGCCTGTCGTGGATGAAGTGTTTCCTGACTACACGCGAGACTTCAATGGGAAAGTGATGAGGGGATCGTTCATATATCCAATAGAAATGGAGGAGTCAGTCAGGAAAAGGAACAACGGGGAATACTTGAGCGCACTTGAAAATGCAATGTTATATGTTGGACAAGGCTTCAAAACCCCATGGATTATAACAACCTTCGAACTGACTGTGGAAAGTGCGAGTGATTCACCTCTTCCCAACGGTACGTGGATTGGTAAGATTGCTGAAGTAATGGCCGGCAAAGTTGAATTTGGATTCGCGGTCGTTCCAAATCCTGAAGTGATGGAGGTTGTCGAGCTTACCAGGGGTGTAATGACTGATTCTCTCACATATGTCACAACATTGCCAGGGAACTCCCACACATGGCGTGTCATAGTGCAACCATTCACACTATTTTCTTGGGTACTAATTTTTGCTGGTATAATCCTGTCAGGTGTGGTCCTTTGGAGTATTGTTTTTGCCAAATCAAAACTTTCTAGCTTTGACAAGCCATCGATGGGCAAGTACTTTGCATATTCCTCGGGGGCATTCGTAGGGCAGTTCAATTCTATCGATGATGACGGGTACACCATCAGAATTTTCCTGATATTTTTTCTCTACGCGACTCTGGTAATCAACACCTGCTACCAAGGCAAACTATTCGAATTCATGACCAATCCTGAGAAAGAGTTCTATCCTAATCATTATAGTGAACTATATGGTTCAGAATTCACTCTCTATTTCCCTACTCCTCATAAGCTAGTTTTTCAAAGCATGATGGAAAGGACCATCGATAAGACGACCCCATTTCATCTGGCCTTTGAGGAGTCACAAACAGTGTGGACCCTAAAGGAATGCGTAGAAATGTGCACGAAGGAAAAGGCAGCCTGCGGTAGTGTCTCGACTTTACTCTTCGAAGAAACCCATCAACATGTCGATGTTAATGGGAATTCCCTCTTGCAATACACAGATGCGTCTGCCCAGGAGTATTTTTTCCCAGTGGCTGTCCCACTGCGAGCACTCTACCTTGACCATTTCAATTTCGTCATATTGAACGCTCTTGCTTTTGGATTTAGAGAAGCTTGGATAGACTCCTCCAATTATGGGCAATTTTTCAAGGGGCTGAAAGAGGTGCAAAGTAAAGCTAAATTGACGGGCGAAATTATGGGAGTGGAAGTTGAAAAATTCGGAATGAAACAGCTGACTGGACCATTCTATTTGCTGGGGGTTGGATTAATTCTGAGTTTGGTTGCATTCGTATCTGAATGTTCTCTGTCTTGTTTTGGAAGATGCTGCTCCAAACGAAACCAAGCCCCTGTCCATGTTCTCCCACAAAATATCTACGAAAGTCTACCTAAGCAAAAATAAATAAGGTGAAGTGGGGGAAGTGCACACCCGGGGTAAGTGCACATATTGTGCCGCCATATTGGAATGAAAATGGCTGACGACACCAAAACGCGTCAGCTATGTAGCTCCA
>KZ539642.1:0-16266 GCA_000934665.2 Catajapyx aquilonaris
GCCGCATGGAATTCAACGCGGGATATCCCTCGTCACAAAATGTGGATATGCTTTTTCAATTGGGAATGAAACAAGCGGCCTGTGCAATAACCAAAATCGGGATTGTATAGCTACGTCGCATCCATATTAAACAACGCACTGTCCAAACATCCAGCGCATACGAAGTTTCGGATTTTAGTTGGGCAGTCGCAACTACGGGCAGCACAAATATCAACACAAAAAAATACACCTACCTTGAGTTGACCATTGAGGGCAATCAGACATGTCGGGCTGAAAGCCAAGCTGAGGAAATGTGCCAGCGGGAACCAGTACCAATACTGGGTGAAGACCAGCATTCCAACCACTGACATGAGCGAGGTATGCCCGGTCCTGGATTGCAGCGACACGCTCACATTCCTTCCACCTGCCAAAAGACATAAACCAAGTAAGTCAATGTGAACAGCTTGAACGCATTAGTCCCACCGGAGGAAGGACCAGAACGAAACGAGCGAATCCCAGAGAAAGGAGTTCGCGGTAAATGAAAGATGCAGCCTATCCAATCTTCATTTCCTTGATGCTCTCCTACTCCTACCCCCCAACTCGCATTTCTCACTCTAAAGCTGCTTCTAAAATTTAGCTCCAGGGTTTCTATACCGCTGCGAGGGGAGAAAAAAAAAACTGCACAAGAAAAGCTCTGGAGCTTAAAGCCAGCGTTTGTATAGGAGATTGAGCAGCGAAGCACTGTAAGAGCAAACAACAGGAAATGGTTTTCGGTTCATCCTGGCAGTTACCTAAACCATCAGCTTCAATTGTGCTGCGAGTTGCGGGACACACAGGGGTCCTAGGCCAGTTCAAGGTTGAGTGATTGAGCTCCTGTAAAACAAGCCACGTGGCGAACAAGAGACGCGCATAGGTTAGCTGCTCTCCAGGATGAATCCGTACCGTACTGTACCTCAAAAGAGAGAGTTCGCATTGTGTCGGAAGCAAACGTAGAGAAAGGTAGCGGTGCTCATTCTGCGAGTCGATACGTGGTTGGATTCTGAATCGGGAGCTGCCCATTCAACCGTTCTTGCAGTGAAATAGTTTGATTGTTCCCTCTAAGTAAATGTTCACTCGCATGGCCGCGCGGCAAACCAATTCTGCCGCTCAAACAAGGGTTCATTTTTACTGGTCACTGGCCCAACGCCAATCCGATCAACTCGTGTCTGCACACTATATACTCACTTTATGCAAACTTTCTATTGACCTGGCCCAAGTACGAATGAACCGTGATGTATCAATGTACGTGACTGATTGCAATTATTAACGTGACTCTTGGCAGGTATAATCAAATATGGATAAATCCAAGGGGAATTCGTGGCTCGAATTTTTGCTGGAGCATGACTACGAAATGCGAGGTGCATGTAAGTGCTGAGACTCCGTTTCGTTTCATGAGGCGCAGTAGGCAAGTACTAATGAGTGTCCGTTCACGTGTCCGTTCCACTCCGTGCACTGAAGCAGTGCCTGGAACGAAGCGGAGAGGACAGACCATAGGCATGCCCCCATGACCTCCAATGCAGAAACGATTTTTAAGTTTCGAAGCTACATATAAAACGCCCCAGCACCAAGTAAGCACTATTGGCGGTACCTTTACTGTCGCTGAAGGTAAAATAGAGCACACCTGTAATTATATTACATGCTACTGAATTGTTAACTTCTGCGTAATTAACCGCTCCGAAGCACCTGACGTTTATTTGGTACAGAAATGTTTTATAGGTAAAATCTGGCCTTCCAGACCTCCCCAAGAGATTAGACTAAAAGCTCTTCCTAAGAAAGCTTTTCTTCTCCCAAGCTTCCTTCTCTCCCACCAACTTCTTCGGCTTTCAACTCATGGCCATCTGGCTAATACTTTAATGGACAACGTGGCTTTTTCATCTCGCACCTTGCTCTGGCCACCAGACCTCCCACAAATCCTGGACAAAGATTTTCACCAGCTAAGCTGCTACAGAGAACCCAGAAACACTAAATAGCCTACTTTGTGAAAGTAATTTCTACATGACAAACGAATTAAAATGAAGCAAACCTGCTCTGCACTTCAAAGAGAAAAACTCTGTACATACAGACGCATGATAAGGCCATTTTCTGACACATTTTCAGAGTGCGTCACGAAAATTTTACCTCACATTATGCGTACAGAAACAAACTGCATTTTTATGCCATAATGATGTCAATGGTGTCGGGAGTTCAAGCTCCTGTTGGAAAATCCTGTGTTGATAGCAATTGTTAAGAGGATCACTGGTCTATTTTCAAGAGCACAATACTTCGCATCAAGTTAACCTCCAACTGTATGAACAACATGCGATGGAATATGAAGATTTGACTGTGATAATTTCGCATAGAAAAACCATCAACAACTGTCAGGAAAAAAACAATGCGTTGATGTCGGTATCAATAACGACCGCTACACAACATCACAAAACTCATGAATAGCTCGTCCAATATGCGCAAAGGACGAAGGCCAGAGGCAACGCATGGCGTAACAGAAATATGGAATACCATGTATGATAGCGGAATAAATGGTCCACTAAAGTCCCCCACCATGAATAAATAACGGACCGTCGTATTGGAGTCGGGACAAACGTTATATCACACTAGATGGGCACGTTTTTGACTCTGCAGAAAAAAAAAAGCGCTTTGACGGCGACTCGGAAAAGGATCGGCACTCTTTCCGCCTTGTCGAAAAGAATAAAAATCTTGCGCGGACCTTTGAAACATGTCGACCTTCTTGTGCAGTCTACCGTACCCGCAATAGGATTTTTTTCCACTCTCTTTGTTCGTCTCTGACAGTGGGCGGAACTTTCATCAAAAATACTTCTTACTGTAAAGAAAATGGGAGGGGGTACGCACCTGCGTCGATGATTCCTTGCGCTAAGATGGCTCCAAATTTCGCCATGACATCGTCGTGCTTATCTGCTATCACCTTTGCATAAATGTTGCGGAACTCCTTCACCTGGAAGTAAATCAGAAATAATTGGGAGACACGGAGGGCACATCGAAGTTGTATTAATAAACGCTGCGAATAAGCATAAACCCACTGAAGTTCTGAATGCATTCTAATTAGAGGAAACAAACTTCTATCGAGTTCTCTCAGGCGGCTGTTCGGTGTCTAATAGGAAATAACATTCGAGTCTTGTCAGAATACAAGTCCGCATTTTAGCCGCAGGTGGGCCTTATGATCAATTTCGCAGTTCTCTTCTGTGAGACAATATAAACTATTCCTTCGGGCGTGGAATGTGTCTGCATTGTCCGGAATGAAACCTTTCCAATTGCAAAATTTTATCCAAACAATGCCACCGGGAAACTTCTTTCCTTATAGTATATTCCAGTGCTATACCTCTCTGTCTTTCAAGGCGGCTCATGAAATATGGACTAAAGTAATTCTCGCAAAACTAAAATTAATTCACCCAGAATACTCCAACACTCCAGAAAAAACGCCTAAAAAGCAGGGGTAAGCTTGTACGTGGCAAACAAATTTATGTCCCCTTCAACTTTTCCTTCACGCTACGTAATTCTGTAGGCCTACAACTATAACTTCTCTCTGTGGCTGACATTTTGTCAAAACCAACTTATTCACGCGGCATTACAAAGGAGAGAATTCACACTGGGCAGTTTTGAAACAAGTATACGAAACATGGGTGTAAAGGGCAGAAAGAATTTTAAAAACACCCTATGAGTATCGGGCGCCCGTGCTAAAAAGTCTCACTACTCTGTCCATGATGCCCATGACCATTATGCAAGTTCTAAAATCTCCAGCACCAATTCTCCCTGAACCCCTGTTAACCTTGCCATTCTCCAATATAGGACAGCCAATTTTTCACGCTAATCATAATTAGCACTGGAGGCCNGGGGGGATGTGAGGTCCCCATCGGCGTGGGGGTAGAGAGGTGCTTGACTTGCACAGCCTTCATCTAAACCGTATAGCATGCGATTTCTACCCTTTGGATGTGCGAAATTGTTCATTTACAGCTTTAATTGACAACTTTGCCAATGAACTTCTGCACATCAAAAAATAAGGTTAATAAAATCAGCAGGTCGACATGAAGGGCATATCATTTGCCTGGCAACAACCTGAGGGGGTGGGCTTGCCATTGACCTCTAAGGCCTCCAACCACTCACATCTCCCACGTTGATTAATCCCTTTTTGTCGGTGTTTCGCTGGAAGCATTCTGGCGAAAGTCTCGCGGGAATATCTCTCTCACTTTGGTTAATTAATTTCAAATAATTAGGACCTAATATGTCTTCAGGCTGTAGTAGGCTCAGAAATCGTGCAAGTAACCAGGGTCAAATGTCATCGACACACAGGCTTGAATAGTCTATAACCTGAGCTGGTATTGCCCCATGTAGAATCTAAATTGCCATTAGAAACTTTTAATCCGGTAAGAGAAGTCAGTCATGCATAATGGTGCCCGAAACAGATCACATGCCGGATCACTTTACCTCTACACTGTTTCAGCTTCAATCTATTACCACAGAAACCGCAGCATGTTGGTTCAATATCCACCCAAACCCACAGGCCATTAACATAAAATTGACAAACAAAAACCTAGGTCCGGATCATGTTTAAACCTACCGACACGTACACCCTTGTGCGGTCTGTAAAGCTCGAAACGATGTACATTCTGGTGAAACTTTCTCCATCAACATTTAACGATGTTATAATACTTTTGTCCTTGCCTCGACACTGGACCAAAGTCCTGCTAATCTGCTCGGAAAGAAGCCCGGCTGGTGTCATGCGCGAAGAAAACGGAACCCTAAACGACGGCATCTGCCATGTTTTTATGGCAGCCAACTTGCTTTCATTGCCCACTCGAATGAAAACGTGCCGGCAAGTCAACAATGACCCTTTTGCTCTGGAGGACCTATCTTCAATCGCGACACCAAAGTCAAGGACACCAGATTATTTTCTCTCCCAACTTTCCACTTATATACGATAGTCCGTTTTGTCTCGAACGGAAGGAATCCTCTGAGCATACGCATAAGTTCCTGTGGTTTTATAAACTAATAGACCTACCTTTGGGCAAGTGCCTTCTGTTTGCTGAATGAGGATGAGTGCTGATGATATCAATGCACCTTGACGCACATAGTTGACAGGGTCGTTTGTCATGGGCTCCAGTAATGCAATGGCCTCCTGAAAGTACAAAAAGGGGAAGGTAACAATTTGTAGAAAAAGTTCAGCCTACTACACGAATGTCATATTATAGTCTACATTATAAAAGTGTATAAAATGCATAAAATATTCATAAACAATAACAACCAGTTCAGTGAAGGAAATAATTCATAATCCTTGCTGATGCTGAGCTGGTGGAAGCATAGCTTAAACCATAAAATCTGTACGTGGCGGAAGGTAGAAATGCAAAGCATGGCATTCCCTGCTTTGCTCTCTTTCATACACCTCAGCCCGTAGCCAGCTTGCGAAGCTCTTCCGCGGCATCCAATGTCACGTTCCCGGAAGAGGCCAGGTAACAAGTCATCTGTACGATATGCATCTGACACACACACATTTTCTGAGTGCCTCTCACAATACTCTGACGCATAAAAGGTTACAGAGACGAAGGAAGACAATAAAAATTACCCCTGCATTACATTCACAATGAAATTGCTGTGGCAATGCGGTTAACGTTAGATATCCAGTTTCGTGAATTCCATGTGGCTAAAACGGCCAGTATGTAGAGCTCATTTTTTCGATCCTTGTTACTCCTAATAAGATCGTATAGTTTAAATTTAAATTGCATGGCAATCTTTACACGAGATAAAATGGCAAGGGACACATACCTGCTAGAATATTTCATAGACTACTTGGCGTTTGAATCAAAATTTCTCGATATCCATGCTCCGGAGCTAACATGCTATATGAAAAGTGATCCTCAGGTATACCCACCTGTTTACCTCCAAAAGTTACGAGTAGGCCCTATATACGTCATCGTAAAACTAACATGTACAATATATTAGTATATTACAGCAGTCGCTGAAAAGCACGACCCTGACATTTCGCGAAAAGGTCAACAAACAATTGGGAGTTTGATTCCCTTGGCATGTCGATACCGCAAATATAAAACCCTTCTATCAGCTAACTGGGCATTATAGGCTATATATCCAACTCCGGACTTTTGCATGGGGGCGGACAATATCAGCCTTTGACCTTAGCCTCGATAGAGCCGCGACTTCATCATTACACGAAGCCTTATCCAACTCCTCGGGATGAAATGAAAGCCAAACACCAAGGCATTTTACAACTCGTGTCAAAATTAATTAATCGAGCCCACACGAGTCCACCTACGGCACACGCTTTGTGAAATCCAGGGGGTTAGCGTACCTTAAGTCCAGTTCCGGCGCAGGCGATGCCCAAAGCCATGGCAGCTCCATATCTTACGTGTGGGTTGTAGCTCTCTGCCAGGAGGGAAACCACACTGGGGCACTGCTCCGGAGTTCTGTCAACATAAGAACAATATGCAAAATTAATAACTCTAGTACCATATATTTGAAAACCAGGTTCAAAGGGAACCGGGGGAACAACCATGTTTGCACATTTTTCAGAAAGTCTGTTTGTGGCATGTCCCCGAGTTTCAGGTCAATGCTAGATCCTATGCTATTTCGCAGGCCAATCCGATCACGAGCCTTCCTGCACCTTAGGTTGCACGGGTAGTAGCTGAATGTGGAGGCGAATGAGGGCGAGAATTTGTCTGGTCTCTGGCGAAACTGCTCTAGAAGATTATGGAACCATTTCATTTGTAAGTTGAAACTCCAACCTTCAATTAAAGCCTTAGCTCCCATGCCAGATATTTTTAAAGCTTTTTGAAGAGACTTGGATTCAAGTGTCGGTCAACTGAACATCCAATAAAAACTCTAAAAAGACCGGATTGGAAAGGATTGCGCTGTAACTTTATCGGAAGTCCTAGAAATGGCATTTTCCCTTCCCAGAAACTACTCGGATATATATCCTTCAGATCTAGGAGCTGTACCAGTGTGGTAAACACTCTGCAACCGATATGTTGCAAAGAAAACTTTTTAATGCGCATAAGCCCTTGGCAAGTCTAACAAATGCAATCTCAGAATTGATATGCATAACGCATTTCAAATAACGGATATAGCAAGGAAAAAACCTATTATTCTAGCCAGTAAAAACCTCCAAGAGAAGCTCATAATGGAAAACGTCAAGGGGATTGACATCATAAAAATATGACCATACCGAGCGGAAAGAATATCAGCGATTCTTTCTCCTTCTGTCTCACCTTCAGTCAACATCCGGAAATGGAAAATGCCTTCTGCTAATCAATCATGTTCCCTAGCGCGGTAATAACATCTATTACGTCCAGAAGGTGAAGTAATAGCCTCTGGAGCTAATCCACATTAACAGAGGGATACAACTTGCAATTCGAATGGTTTTCATGACACCGTGTGTCGTAATATGAAGCCAATGCCAAAATCTCAGGAAGGTTTATCAAGGCCAGTGATTACGAGGAGACTATAACCGTCGCTTCCGAAATCACTGTCCAAATTGGCGGGGAGAAAAATTTCTAATCACATAGTAAATTCCCTGGGCTCCCACGTTAATTGACTTATCGCCAGGGGACTATTACTAGTGGGAAATTGCCAAATGATTGTCATTTCAGAGGAAACTAAACAGGTGAATCAACGCCCGTGTAATTCCATCATGCCAACGGTCTTTAAAAAATGGTCAGGTTGGCTCGTTAAAAATACTGCGCAACAAAAATTACTGTACAAGTTAAAAAATATTAACACGTGCTTAGGATAAAACGTGGCACTATGAAACAATACCATTCGAAAACAGTGCCTGATGAAAATGTTTTAATCCTCCCTGCTCAACCAAAAGAAAATAATATTTAAAAAACCATAGCATTACTCAATAAAATAAATTAGGCGGCTGCTATACCCGGAGATTAGCTGGAATAAACACGGCAAGTGCAAATTCATGTTGGACGTTAATGCGAAGTTAGAAAACCTGTTGCTTACACATAACGCAAGAAATCACACGCTCGCGGATAAAGAGCAGCCCATATTACATGCAATGGTAATTTTTTAACTGTGCGCAACACAAAGACTGTTATAAACCACAAAAAAATCACTGATGGCTGCTATACAATGGCATATTATAAAAATTAAAGACTGCATTATTTTTCCGCAGGGATCCCTAATGTAATGTACTGCGGTACATTCTTTGAAGTGCGCCGCTTTTGTTCAATCCGTCTATATTTATCAAAGGTCGTAATCACTGCAAAAGAAAACTTATAGCAGAAACGCATCACAAAATTCGGGCGTGAGCTGCAAATCAGTTACGTCCTGCTCTCATTTCGGATCCAAAAACATATGGAACACTGTTTTTTGCTCGAGGCAGCTCTTTCTACAGGATCTTTTCAATATTTCTCGCTTCTCTATACAATAATTATCACATTTACTCGTTGAAAAGGCGAACCCCTTCTAAGGCAAAAAAAAAACAACAACAAAAACCCCACGTACATACCTTGGCAGCGTTAAATTACATTACTTATTAAGCATATTGGTGCCGTGGATTTCAATCAGCGTCTACAATGAGACTTGAAAGGCCTGCCTGCAAGCGACAGTACTTCATCTCGGCAAAGTGCACTTTGGGAGAGAAAATAGTCAAACGCAGAAATGAGAAAGCAAGGGCTGTCACTTGCCAATTACACACTGCCAGAAATGAAACAGACACCAGACGTATAGCAACATCCATTAGCTTCGAGTCTTTCAAACAATATTAGTGGGAGAGAAACCGCTTCAGCACATGCCAGATTTTACCGGACCACGATGGTCATGGTCGAAAGCAATATCCACACCTCTTAGCCCACCTCGACATACTCCATGATATTCTACATTAATACGCTCTTTGCAAAACCAATGTACTGCATACTCACGCTGAATTCCCACAGCTAAGCAGCAGCATGTAGTTTGTACAACAAATAATTTCACTGATGGCATTTCATACGTGCACGGAATAATCCTCACGCCTCCTGACAGTGTAGAGTCCATTCAAACAGAGTGCACGTATCATTAACGGGACACTAATACTATGCTGTTTATACGCACGTGGTAAAATCGGGCTTCAATATTAAGTGATCAGGGCGGTTTCAACAACATTCATGGGATTACCCTACAGGCACAAACACTGAAACATGGCCCATAGCTTTCATGTATGGTACGTCAATGGTTCTCATATTCGCATCGATGCCCTCTGCAGCCAATGAAGTTACGTAGCATGCATTATATCGAGGCGTTGGGAAAATAACACAATTACCATGCAAAACCAACGCTGGAGCAGAATTTTAAAAATTGCCGGTATGGCGAGGACACTCAGAACGTCAGTCGACACTTCCTGGCATGCTAAACGACATACCGGTATACAGTTCCAATAAAACCGGGTTTTAAGCTTCACTGCGAATACATACTCGACAAAAAGAGGGGCAATTCTCTTCATTGGCAGTGGAGGGAGGATGGAAGGGTACTGCACGGTAAGTGTCAGCAGAGCATTTTTTTCGAAATGAACGTGGCTGAAGATATTTGGTTGAAAATCAATAACAGTCGCTGCACTAAATACTTTTCTGAAAACATCGAAGAAAAGCTTAGCAATATATCATATTATGTGCAGGGAACATCACCCACCACCGCAGAAAGACAACTGATAATATTGTATGCAGTACCTAATAACAACGGACTGACGGCTTATAAAATACTGTCAACATTCTAACCTTCCACATTGTGCCACTTCATTTCTGTCAACGCTGACCATTTATTTCCGATAACGGTATTAATCCAGGGCTTTTAAGCCATTGACAGCCAATACAGGCACTGCTGCACTAGACATCGAAAGTGGCCTCGGCATGCTGCCATATACGAAGGGATAGGAAAGCCCGCGGGCATTTCTTGGTAGCTGGCCAAGCCGACCCCATATTCCAGTAATACCTCGACACTGCGACATTCCAGTCAGATGGAATACTTCCACCGCTCAAATTCTGTTACACAACACCCCGGATTTTCTCCGTAATGAGCCCGCACGGAGTGCAAATCTATACTCCATGACTCCATAGACTCTAGAGATTCTACGGCCGGCTTACTTTCAAATTGAAGGCGGCAGCCCTAATTTCTCCTGTAATGCAACCAAAATTCTCGCATTGTGTGTTGGAGATTAACACTGTCAAGACCTCGCAAGAATGGAAAGATACTGCTTCTCAAAGGCCATTCGCAGGGGATGTTGGCCCGCACCCTCCCCCGTATCTCTAGGGGCAGGCCAGTGGAACTTCCACTTCTCATTTTTCACTGTCAGGAAAAAAGCAAGCGTGATTCTTCATTCCCCTGCCTCAACACACAAGGGAATCAAAATACCTAAAAGGAGGGCTTTCCTGGGCCTTTACCAAATGTCAAAGAAGTATCCATAGCCTTCTTCCTCGCAGACAGTAAGACAATTCTCATCGAGTGATATGAACACCACCTCCGATGTATGCAGAAACGTGGCACAATTCCAGCCTCTTACAACGCTTTTAAAAAATAATTCATAGAGTAGGAGCAGCTATATATTTTACGTACTGTGCTACATGAGCCCCGCTGAGCTGTGGCCTACACTACTAATTTACGAGGATATCAATCCACTGCGGTACCCCATGCCGCACCCTGAAGCAACGCACTTATTCTGGAACCCCTGCATGTTTCACCGCATCCACCCTCGGAGAATCTCGAAAGCAGTGGTTTACACAAGGGCACGGAGAAGTTGGGCCCGAAAACAAATGTATCCAATTAGTTTTCGCGTCAGAAACATCCAGGCCGCACAATACGGGCAGAGTCCATTTTGCAGATTGCAGCATAAAGGCAACCCTCTTTGTTCCTTACGGGGTGCTCAAGAACTGTCATAACTATTATAGCCTTCGCATATCTGTGGCACGTAAAGGCCATCTATAAAAATAGGGCCAAAGTCAGCAAACATGGACCCCAGCTTCCATTACAATAAAAAAGGGGGGTACCGCAACCGTGCATGGGGGAGCTTATTCGAGTGGGATGTTATTCCCAGGAAGCAATTCCCAGCCGCCGGAATGGGCCCCGGAAGGCCCACCTTTTCTCCGAATCCTGCGGCCAACTTCTGCGAATCGGCAAGGCGGCAATCAGGAAAAGACGAGTCAGTGACCGCAGACTCCGCAACATGGTGACATTGACCACATGACCCTCTTTGCCCTTCATTTCGGTCCCCGAAGGTATATATTACACTCCTTGATCTTGCAGTGATGATGACCCCGGCCGGGGGAATTATTCCGAGCCAATTCCCATTATGAACCATTTAATACCGGGCCTAGCCGGATTGTATTACTGAAGCAGCGCTCGTATTCTAGATAATGAGGACAACGTTAATTGCTACGTCTGCTGTGTTTAACCCGGTGGAAATTGCCCGGAGATGAAGGCACCCAGTGGAAATTTCCGATGTGTGACTTAGCATAGTTTGGACTCAAAAGTACACCGGAACGTCCTCAACAGGGGGATTAGGTTGAAGTAACAATGGCAAGTATAGAGTTGTGGGGACCAAAGACAATTTCGCTGGGACAATGGTGTAAAAAGTTACAGTTTTCGCGGAAGGACTTACAGTCTATGACCTGGGGACAGCAAGTGGAGAAAAGAGAGAAGGCGCGGAAATCAATCCACTTTCGATTTTGTTTCCGAATTTGCAACGCCGACTGGTTGCCATGTTTATTTTCTCTCCCATTTTTACTCCCATGTCCCGCCGCTGATACTGTGAGCCAATTACTATAAATATCGGCAGCACTTCATGGGATTGAAACCCCATTCCATTACAGGCCGGTTGTAAGATATAAAAGAAAATGGAAAAACATCGCCATCACGATATGTCCCATCAGCATTAAAATTACTCCTACTAGTCCTGTCTACTTTTAAGCATGAATGTGAGGGAAAGGGCTTTGTGTGGGTTTGAAGTCTGAAGATTACATTATCCCTTATTGGAGCACTCTTTATCAAAAGAAATTCTCTATATTACAGTAATTGATTTGTGAAATATCAGCAAGAGAGCATCGAAATCTGATGCAATGCTGACTTCAATTTCGACCTAAATATGATTCTGGTCATTCTTCATTTCAGGCTCTCATGTACTGTATAAGTATCGCCGAGTTCCGGTTCTGCTTTCTGAAGTGGAATTCATTACAATTGGGATTTTTTAAAGTCAGTTCCAAACTTTCGAAAATGCCATCCGAGTGCCCACTATACCTTGAAGTGCACCCCACCACATGAGAAATAGCTGTTCAGAAGAAACGAGCCTATAGCCATGATTTGAGGGCAGATCACGCGCTAACTTTCAAACTCAAGGATATGTGATAATAAAAAATAATTATTTAAAAACAATTAGTTCGTTTTATGCTTTCGTTTGCGCATGTGAAAACATAGACTCTTCGTATAAAACCTACTAAATTAACACTGGAAGTAGTTTGGCAAACGGTCGATAATTGATATTCTTAACAGAATGCCCCACAAATAAAATAAGATCAATTCTAAAGGGAATACTCCAATGCATATAAAAGTGAACGAACATTTGGTAACAAATGCAAAAGGTAAACCGATGGAATGCATGATTGACGCCCCTCATCCCAAATGTAACTATTATGCCCTCGTTCTCTGGTACAAACATACTAAATCTCAAAATGCACTAAAACTACATCACCCAAGTTAAACACTAGTCCTACTTGCTAAAAAGAGTGTGTGCTATTTCAACTCTGTAAACGAGCAAAAAATCAGTCAAACTGAACGGAAAATCACTCCTAATATTTTGGAAAGTATACTGTACGTATATGTAGGATGTAATGGGAAGCGACTGCAACTTGTAATACACTGAATACAGTACGTGATGTGCCCCGTGTACAGTACGGCCTATTGAATGTCCCAAAAATTCGTTGAAAGCGCATACACTGCTGAGTTCCTGAGTCAAGTTGTAAGCCTATATGGTTGAAAGGCGAGACAGAGTCGTGTGTGTGTTCATGAAGCCTGAATTCTCTTATGCAGGATTTACATATACTTGAATCAAGAGGTACGCCGGAGAATCACCTGTAAGTATCTACCCTTTCAGGGCTTACACTGACATATAGAGCAACTGATCAAATATGTACGTAGTCTAGTTCTTTACAGGAATCGTCTCGGGAAGCCATGAATCGGGATGCTCGCGTAAGTTGCCCCTCACATGATGGAAAAATCACATTTACTGCTACAGGTATATGCCTCAGCATCCCGAACTTTCAGATGAATTTTCACACTTCGTGGTTGTTGAGTTTTGATCAGTCGCTCCGCCATTATCCACCAGTTCAAATCACACCACCTTCAACCTAAATGCCCGATGCTATACGGAAAGAGTGCGCCTTGAAGGTCTACTATTTGAGGAAAACATTTCGAATGTGGTATAGATACCGGTCGCCGGCTCTTCACGGAGTAGGCGCACGAGTAGGCCATTTTTTTTTTCCAACGGATCCACAAATAAATTATTATGTGACGCACTTAATGAAAAAGCTTGCCTGACAAAAATGTATACTCAATTTTCTGATATAAAATGACAGCACCTTACTCTACCACCTTACTACACTCCTTCATATTGAGAAAACCTAATTAATTATAATGAGCTCTTCGCAAGGCCTAAGAATACCAGGAGAAAAAAGCAATTTACGCTATACAGTCGAGTCTTGATTAAACGAGACCTTGAGGTGTCTGAACAATATGAACAAGAGCCAGCAGGGTAGCACGTCTTCACTTTCACTGCCATACTTAGGTACTTAAGCATACTATGCTCGACCCAACCCAAAATGTGGCGTGCGCTGATCCAGGTGCAAATTCAGCATCCCCCGAGCACGGACGCCCTGAAACCCTCCCCTATACACACCCATCCGACTATACCCGCTAATCCGACTGAATGCACCCTATTGTTATATATCACCCGGACTCAATCAGGCGTTCGTAACAGACTCGTACATCCCCATTTCTATTCCCCGCTCATCTGAACCATCGGCTCTGGCAGTTTGCATGTAAAGCCCCGGCGCATAAAGTGCGGGCGGGACCCCCAGAATGCAAGCCGGAGACCCACGGACGGCCGCCTAGCCAGAGGGGGTAGCACAGGAAAAGCATAAATTGCACACTGCGGCATACTTCTCATGGAGACTCCATTTCCCCGGAGGTTTTTAAATAACGAGATAAGCTAGTGAAAAGGGTTCGGCACCCTTTCAGAAGCGGGGGTTAGGCAGACACCAAAGGGGAGGTTGCAGAGTGCGCTATAAATTTCCTTTGTCTATTCTTCCGCCAAAGCCGACACCTCACGACGACAGGTCGCCGCCGGTGCAAGCTCTCAGATCCTGAGGCTGCTGGCAAGATGCACGTGACGCAGCTTTTTGAGCAATAATGCTCGGTTTGAGTTTCCTTGGCGTGGGAGGCGATGGGACGTGAAGAAGCTGTAACTCGAGATCTGCTCGGACGGATTGAGTTCGCATCCTCGCAAGGTTGAAGTCAAATCTGTCAGTTGGCATTCCGGGTCTCACGTCGGAATTTATTGAGCAGGTAACGTCGCAATGCCGTTTTATTTTCAATATTTTGATCGTCTATACTGGGATATTTCACACAAATCTTCAGGCAGCATGCTGAGAGATGGCGACAAAAGCTGCCGCCTCTCATCTAATTTCGGGACCCGCAATCAGAAACGCAGCCGTTACCCGTCAGACAAGCCCCGATGATTCGGTTATCGATGTATTTCCTATCCAAAGCGCACACGGACTAGTCGACGCTTCGACAAAAGCCATCCAAACAGCCCATTTCCCCCAGGAAATTCAATTTGATTTTGCTTATGTCGTGGGTGGTAGATTGACTAGGGGGCGTGCTGGCTGTGCGATGTTTAGGTNGGGGGGGGGGGGGGGGGGGGGGGGGGACTATACCCATCCAGGCAGGGCATGAATGAGTGGACCCACGGACGCAAGCGCAGCTCCCCCTGAAAATTTGTTCCTCCTTCTACAGCACTTCAATCCCTGCTCCTTCCCGCCTTTCCACAGTCGCATGCTGCGCGCCCCCCAAAACCACCCTTCATTACATAGCCATGGACATCGCTTACCGACTGTTAGCACAATTCTCCCAGGAGGATGGCCGTCCTGAGGAAGAACGTTTGTGCTACCCGGTTCTGGACTCTCCGGAGGTGCTCCTGTGCAAGACCCCCGGTGGCCACTCCAGTACCCTCATTTGCAAAGAGCAGGGAGAGTTCCCAGTGAAGTGTGTGTCTTGCGAGGACCCTTGCCATGTCCAGGACGTGTACGAGTGCTTCTCGGCCCCGATACTCCGGACCTGGAATGCCCTGGCCAATATGAGCTCCGAACCGGAGGACTCGCTCTTTCTCTGCCGATCCCCTAATGTGACCTTTGACACCTGGGTTGTGGACAACGTCAATGCGTCCAACTCTACCTTTCTTCTGGTGACTCCGGAGCCGCCAGTGTCGTGGGCATTTCTCTTGGTCCTAGTGTTCATTTTGGGAGGGGGGCTCGGAAATGGCCTGGTCTGCCTCACCGTGTGCACAGAACGTCGGCTCCAGACGGTCACTAATTATTTTTTGGTGTCGCTAGCAGTTGCAGATCTCCTGGTCAGCCTCGTCGTCATGCCCTTCGGGGCAGTGTACGGGTTTCTTGGTGAGTAATGCAGTCGAGTGGATGTATTTGAACTGGTCATATGCTGTTCAATCTATCGCCTGTGACCTTCATCAAATGGTCAACTCCATAACACGCTTTATTTCGTTAACTAGTTTTTGGCCACGTATACCAACCAATTTCGGTTAGTCCTTCCATTCAGTAAATGTTAGGTTACGTTAGATTTTTCTCATGGCAGTTTATCCTCTGCACCATGTTCCGCCAGTAGCAGGATGGTCGCGTCAAATAAAGCCACGATATATTACATTTGCTATGACACCTGCCATTATAAACACCCAATATTTACCGCAATAGTTCACTAATTACTTCAATAACCAGGGTATGAATAAATTAGTAATTAACACCCGCTGGGATAGCTCATGCACGGATGTTACTCTAACTCATCTAACCGACTTTATGATTACAATAGTGTGCGCTCATTAAAAATGAGTGTAAGTGAGCTATTGCCCTGAACATTTACCCAACAGCAACATTATCCTATACACAATTACGTAGTTATTTAATGGACAGGCACGCCTGGAGGCACGCATCAAAACATGATATATAGTAAACAAAAAAAAAAAAA
>KZ539643.1:0-15400 GCA_000934665.2 Catajapyx aquilonaris
ATAAAGTTTCCGAACGGCAGGATTATATTTTGTTACCCAAACAGATGGATAACAATGGTCACGTGTTAGGGCCATTTGTGACCCTCAGAAGCAAAGCCGGCCATCTCCACAAAGAAAATAAGTTAGCTATTGATGGCTTCGTTAGAGTCACTTCTACATGGGGACCAAAATCAGTGCGTCAAATCGAGTCATATCCCGTCCAAATTGGAGAGTGAAAATGGGCCCATGCAGCAAAAACGGCCATCTCCAACATCTTATTTTCCTATATGTGCCGCATAAATGGCCATCTCCTGACTAACAGGTTTTCAAGCACAAGTGGCCATGTCCAACCGATTTCAAACCGTAGCCTGTGCTTTATGAAGCAATAATAATTATGGAAATTAAATACAACAAAATTTGTTATTAATACCATCAAAGGTAGTGTGTGTGGCGTGTTTCCCATCTCCTACGGTTCTTTCATCTTTCAGGTAGGTTTATGTCTGCTTATGTACACAACTACACCATCGTTTCATGGAAAGCAGATGTTAAAGATAATGGCACAAACAGGTATTTTCAGCAAAATTGGCCATCTCCAGCATCTGTTCAGCAAAGTCGGCCATCTCCTAACAATGCAATTAAATAACAGCTTTGTGTTTGGTCACTGATTTTCACACTAAACCCACATAATTATGTGTATTTAAAAATTCCGAGCAGATTCATGCCATTCACATCTTCACATTGCTGATAGGCTCTTTATTGTGGGTTTTTGTCGATTATCTCAGAACGCGTTTATAAGGAGATGGCCAGTTCTGCTTTTGAGGGTCACATTTAATCGTCAATCCATAGTGTCAAATGAGTTTTCGGTTGGAAATGTTCAATTGGAACGAATTGATTTTTTCCATTACATGGCGTCATATGTGGATTGTAGGTAGGAAACGTTACGTAAGCGACATGCCAACCAGGTCAAGAAATTATTTGAGTTTGTTTTCAGATATTATACTCTAGCTGACCCAACGCGTTCATTAAAATACACTATTGTGAAAACCATGCTTCTGTACGATTGCAAAACTGGCATGATATTAATAATGGGATAAAAACCGCAGCATCCAATGGAAACTAAAAATGTTGCGATAATTTTTTTGTAATAACAACGCACGTAGCACGTGTACCAACCTCTCACGTCACTTATAATTATACTGTACTTTTTGTACACTTCAATACATAATGATGACAGACTAGCCCTCCACACAATCTTTGTAAATGGGGGAGCTAAAATGATATGAAATATTAATTGTGCAAATATTGGCCTCAAAGGTCTACCATAATTATAGAGCCCGAATTTTGTAGGCGACGCCTCTAGACACCATCAAAACGTATTATTGATTGCCCAAAAGTTGTCAACACATTAAATATTTTCAATGTTTTCAGTAGTGAAAATATTGCACTCTGAACCTAACATGTACCCTTAATAATTTATTTGAAAATAATCTTTTATTTTATTTAATCTTTGAATGTTCTGTTGCTCAGAAGTGTAGTGATGATAGCTGAGAGTTACCATGTTTCATGAGTGTCAAAACATGTTATTACAAGTTGAAGCTCGTAGAGCTTTTCAGACACTTTTGTTGGAGACACAGATTCGCTGGAGTAATAATATTACTACCCCAGTAGTGTATCAGAGACGACCTTACATAACAAGTTAATATGAAAAGTATTTCATAACCCGAGCAACGCCGGGTATCCTGCTAGTATAATATGCTTATAATGCCCACTACTGCATACATTTATAAAACTATCCACAAAAATGCAAAATTAGCTCACCCGTAAATTACGCAGGACCCAAAAAAAAAATCCGTACTTTTCCTCTGTCGTCTCATTTTCGTCAAATGTACCACAAAAAGGATGATTTTGAGTAGCTTGGATCAGTGACAGATACGAAAATCACACTCCTCAGTATATTCTCTGTCTTATTCTTGCGCGTGGGAAAGCAAGTTGAATAATCGAAAACATAGTATTTTCCCTTTCGAGGCTGTTATATCCGGAGTCAACTGTACTTTGACGATCCGCGAAGAAGAGGCTGGGAGGAACATACTGAACCCATTCCAATCGAACTCCAATCCAAATTCGGAACAAAGTGTGGGCCTTTCTTTCCCTTTTTGCATTCCCCTACTTTGCGTACAGTGCCAGGAGTGTCAAATCTATCTACTCTTCTCCGCCTCTCCTCTATGGACCGTCTACTTGGGCAGAGGAGCACTCTGTAGTACATGACTGGGTCTCTTACTTGAGGCAATCAAGACTAAGGTACGGCGGACTAAGGTGGTTTATAGGTTGATTTTTGCCATTTTTAAGGCAGTTCATATTTTGGGTCAGCTTGTGGCTCCCGTCATCGCTGACTACCCCTTATAGGGAAATGTCGTGATGGTGTTGTTGTTGTTGTTATGACCATCGGGTTTTTTGTTGCAATAGTGAGAAATATGCACCTTAGTGCTTATACGCAATAAAACACCATTCATTTTTTACCCCATAGCATAGGTGTGATAACAATTGCTATATTATTATTATTGCATACCCACCTGCAAGGGCAGTGATGACGTATCAAAAAGGCATTGCTTATTGCAAACTAGACGTGTTGCAAGCAGTCTCGCGTCTGTATCAAGTATACGATGATAATGTTATGCAAGTATTATCATGTAAATAGGGACGAAAAGAATACAGAAAATATTGGAAAAATGTTATTTGCTTCAGTTCATAGTTATCAATAGTACTGTAGCAATTAAGTTAATGTAGTGCCCCACGATGAGTACGTCAGAGACACCACAGAATAACACACGGGGAAGGGTATAAGAACCAGTTTGGAACTCTATTCAGGACAACAACTACACAGCGTCCGATCAGGGGATCGGCCAGAATCGAACTACACAACAACATCAATAATGCAGTGACCAGGCAACCATCAACAGCCAGTTGCCAGGCCACTACATTACTGTAATGATGAACATAGGTACCTATATCTTGGTTGGTTGGTTGGTTGGTTTGGAAGGGTTACCCAGCTTGTATGGCTCTGTCTGAGTCGAGCCTTGGCAGCCGGGGGTAGGAGAGAAAGGTGTGGGGTTGCAAGCTAGGGGTGGGTGAGAAGGGTGGGGGAGAGGAGGGCTGGACCCGGCTGCACTTCAATGCCGGGTCCAACCCAGGGACGAGGGTGGGATAATCTCCCAAGCACCCCGTCCTACGTGTAGTCCTACGTGTAGTTTCTCGCAGCAGATGCTGCACAAGACATTCACAGTGGTGCGTTTGCGTCTTGCGGAGGAACGAATACCGAATAAAGCGCTTAACCATGAAAATACTAACATCTTCATGGTAAAGGGATGATTATGTAAATATTAATTAATTCTCTCTATGCTGGAGCGTTTTTAGAGAAAATATTTCAAAATCGCATAACTACTCTCTTCGTGATTCTGTTCTTTCGTAACCCAAAAGGATTGTGTCAGGCGTGCACGTCAGAGACTAGCGGTGAGGACATCCTCCTCAGACCCCTTGTATTGCAAGAATTGCAAAATTTCAAGTTTTTTTCGCGTGCGTGACAGCATGCTGTTAAAAGCGTTTTTGAGAGGAAAAAATACCATAATTATAAAGCCCATAATCATAAAAATGCATTTACTAGGAAACCATTTACTTAATGAAATCTTCATAGCAAGGGGGTAATCACTTCGGTACTCCGGTGTACACCTGCAGTGGTACTCTTCGGTACTCCTTGGTACTCTTCGGTACTCCTTGGTACTCCCAGGTACTCCTCGGTACTCCTCGGTACTCCTTTGGTATTCCCAGGTACTCCCGTCGGGAGGCGCGACGATAGAATTGATATGCTTACGTACGTAACAAGAGGAGACCAGATGGTTGAGAGGAGGAGGTGGGCAAAGGGGGGCATTCGCTAAACCATTGTTTCCTGCTGACAGAATCACGGATGGGATCAGGCGCAGTCGATAAGTTTTATTTCCGCACTACAATGCAAATAATCCATATAGGTTTATGAACCATAACAATCATGGTTCGCCATCCACTATTGTATTCTTTCCATGGAATTGGTCAGTTTGGGGGAACAGAAGGCCTTCAATGGCAAAATTGGAGTGGAACCCAAAATTGGTCAGGAACGATGACATGTTTAGAGTGATCTGACCTACATAAGTCTTCTGTAGGTCAGATCACTCTAAACATGCCACATTCCATTTCATGCAGGTACTGGCATGAATATTGTTCCTTGCGGCGGAAAGAAAATAATATTTCACAATCAACTTGCGCAATAATTATACTCCTTGTACTTGGGAATTGAAATAATTAATTTCATCTTGTGCAACGTTATGGAACAGCATTGCTTGGTAATAAATTTCTCGCATGTACGCTTGTACAGTCGGCACGGAAAAGGTAAGGACACATTGAGGATTCTGGAACCGTCAATGTGTCCTTACCTTTTTCGTGCCGACTCTACATAATGCCTCCTTCTGGTTAGTCTTTCTTATTTGCAAAAATGTAAGGACTAACTCTGCGTTCCAGTCCTTTTTCGGGTACTGCACAGTACAACCCGGAATTATAACTATGGAAAAAATGTCCGAATGGCTGCGATCCTTCCTTTTAAACTAACACAAAATGCAAGAATATATTTGTGGAGCCACTGATGTCAAATTCTAACTAGTCAAGCTTTGTTTACTTAAATTCTAGGTCTTAACGAATACTTTCATTGAATCTAATTTTCCTAGGAGCATCTCCAGGGTTACCAATAAAATAACATTTGCATAGCTCATGATGAGGGCGCACACCAATACACAACGCTTGCAACTTATACCTCGAATATGTTCTGCCACTGCTTGTTGTAAATTCTTAAGATCATAGTTATGCAACATTTCACGCCTTATAACCGACATGTAATGTGGCGTGTTTAGACTCGGTTATCGGTGTCATCTCGGTTATAAGGCATGAAATGTTGCATAACTATGCCATTAATTTCAGGTGTTACGCCACATCAGACATATGTATCGCTTTCGTACGTAACACCAATGCTTGGTACGTTCGGGGATATATAAAGCCCCTTTCTCGTTAGTCTTCCTCACTCCAAAATGGAAGGACTAACTCTGCAGAAGCTCGTTCGAGAAGGTGCGATGGTGCCTTACACAACAGTGAACACTGTGGACAAGGCTCCATCTTGGTTGGACAAGGACAGGTTTCGGAGGGGACAGGCCTTCGCGCAGAGAAATCTCTTCGGAGTGCTTCTCTCCGTGTTCATGTCTGCCTCAGGCAACTTTTTGTGGGAGCCAGGACATCAAGTGGTGCTCTACTACGGCAAGTTTGAGAATCCGCAGACACTTCGTCGCTTAATGATGGCCACTCTTGCACACATTTCAACCTGGCTTGAAGGAGACCTGTGGGATGCACAGGACGAGGCGTATCGAAGCATGAAGGACGTCCAGGACAGACACAGGAGGTTGGGTGCGTATGCCAATAAGAACAGGTCAAAGGTGGAAGCAGCCAAGATGGATACGTCCAAGGAGCCTCAGCTGTGGGAAGAGTGTCGACTGACTGAACACATCAGGGACCAGTCACCTCCGTGTCCATTCAAGCTGCAGGATGGGAGTCCATACATGAGCCAGCTGGACCTCGCCTTGGCATCAGTTATGATGACATTTCCTGTAGTGTTGTGTCCAGAGAAGGTGGGCATACACAATGCAACAGAGGAGGAGATCGGTGATTACATGTACACGTGGAAAGTCCTTTGTTACCACCTGGGAGTAGAGGAACACTTGAATCCGTATACGGAAACATTGGATCAAATAAGAGCCATTTGCCAGGAGGCGATGGATGAAGTTTTCCAGCGCAACATGAAGAATTTTACTGCGGAAAATGAATATTACTGTAGAATGTTGGTGTCTGCTTCTCACGATATTGTTCCTTTGACGCGCCTCGTCTTGAGTGGCGAAAGCTACCTTCTTCTCATGATGTGGATATACAAATTTACCAGTGTCTTTGAAACGCTCTCTTTCAAAGTGTCGTGGTACTCTAAGATAAGTTTCAAATTGATTACATTTATCTTGTCGTCCCTCTGTCGTTTCAGACCAGCGGTCAGAATTATTAATTATTTTACCAGCATGATTGTTACCGGAATTAAAGAGGAGTCCCGTTCAAAACACTTGGCACGTCTGTGAGGATCATGTCCACACCCAGACAAACTAGATCAATTTTCAGGATGCTGCAAGTATCCACTCCAATCCTAGTATCCTAGTCCGTGTAGTTTATTTTTGTCGTCATTATTGCTTATCATTAAAGTGACAGCTGTAGTCAGCAGGGGTTCCAAACTCATTTCAAGAAAAAATTTGCAACAAGTTGTCCACAATTAATTCGTGAAAATCTGGTGTCCCCCTTTTCCCCGGATTTTCCAATACAAGCCTTGATGTAATAAACCTGTGGGGGAAAACTATGTTTCAACCCCTTCGTAAATGCCCTTGAAGGAATATGCATGGGAATGCATCGCCTCGGGTTCATTTCCAGGTTTCCCTGAGCGTCTTTGCTTGGGAACATGAAAAGACACCAGGCCACACAGGTAGGAGTCCTGCGAATCCTTCGACGGGAGGCTGTTGAAGCTCTCTAATATGTATCGCCGCTTTTATTCCGAGATATTCTCGAAGCATCGGTATCGCTTACAGCTGCTACAGTGTGAATCTTCCGTTAGAAATCATTGTTGCAGAGTAGGTATTAATGGAAAAAAGACAGGACAGAAAAATCGACGCAGTCCTGCAGGTTAAGGTTGCAAATTATTATTTGGCTGCTACAGTAGTTTCATTGATTTGCTTGACATTTACGTGCAACTCCATGGAAATGGCAATGTCTGAAAAATTACACCCTGCGGAAGGCATTGCCTTTACTGCCCTGACCTCCAAAAATGTACCCTTACTTGCAGTCAGGCCCTGTTGCGCGAGCTGCTACAGGCTTTCCCGTGTGGTTCACGTGGCTGCGGCCTTCCACTTTGGCTACACGGATCTGAACAGCCTGTGGAACCTTTCTTGGGCGCTTACGTGCCGTTGCGTGTGTCTCAGAAGCATCTTCTGCCATGGTTGCACATGCATAAGTGCTCCTAGCACCAACCTCGTCCAATGGAGCGGAAGCCATTTTCAATTTGGTGTTTTCTGGGAAAACAACCGATGTCAGTGACATCGGTTGTTTTTCTGGAAAACCGCTCTTGACATTGGTTGTTTTTGCGTAACCTGTTTTTTTTACAATGGTATTTCTCCCTTTGACATCGGTTATTCTCGGGTGCGATTTTAATGGGACGTAGGACAGGCTTGGAAATATCTGAATTTGTGTTCATTTCATTTTGCCCATTTTTTGACATGGGTTGTTTTCCAGAAAAACCCTTCTGCCGTAAAACGGGTCAGATTGTGCCAGGTGTGGGTGAGTTTGATATTATGAATGTCCGTTTTTCAGTTTATATTTAGCTACGTACTGTATAATAATAATAATAATAATAATAATAATAATAATAATAATAATAATAATAATAATAATAATAATAATAATTTGACACCCCATTATCAGCCTACGGGCTTTCCTAGGGGGGGATTTCTCCCAATTTTTTGTCTGGAACTAATCCATTTTTACTATTTTTCTCATCACCGGAATGAAGCAGGGAAAGGGTAGGAAGGAGGCGGCTGTGGCCTATATTACGGTAACGACCCCGGAATTATCCTGCAAGGATCATGGGAAACCACAGAAAACCATGGTAAGGGTCGCCGGCCTCCGGGATTCGAACCCAGGACCTCCCGATTAGCAGTCGGTCACGTACTGTATAATTATATGCATTAGCATACCGAATATCAGCACTGTACAAGTTACATATTGTGGTGGTGAAATTATGGTGGTGTTATATCCGGATTCAACCGTGTTATTGTTGTTGTTGTTGTTATTATTATTATTATTATTATTATTATTATTATTATTATTATTATTATTATTATTATTATTATTGTTATTTGATGTTGCTATTGTTATTGTTACTGTTTTTTGGAGAGAAAAATTCTGTTATTGAAAGCGGTCAAAATCATATCAACAGATGCATCAAATGAAAGCGAAACACGAGGGGAATGCGCCTATTGCATTTGTTTTCCTCGAAAATGTAACCAGAAAGTGTATGTGGTATTCTACTCGTTCACATGCTCAGTCACATGTTCAAGTATTAGACCCCAACAATTAGTGATATATGACATTCGGGGGAAACTAGCTCTGGTAACTAAACTGAAGATACAACTCCTGACGAAATGGAAAGGTAGACCGGGGCTGGGATCGAACCCGGGACCATTACTTCCGTGGATGAACATATTACCGATTGCGCCACTGCGCCTTCCCTATAAATATGAAAATAACATTGTCATCGCGACATTTCCGTGAAGCAACCATGTCTTGTGAGATTTCATTTTGTGACTTTCTCATATCTCGAGGAAATTATTGGCTCCAACATGGTTTAACGTTTGGGGTATTTTTCGTGTTCACTCTACGTGTTGTAGCCTACTTGTTTCTCACGAATATGTAACTTATACGTGCAGATGGGAAGACGTATTTTCGTTATAACAAAGCGTGTGAAATCAGGTAATTAAATTAACATTGCAAAATCGCATGAAATTGAAGAATGTCGAAATAGATTTCGAAATATTGTAAGAAAGGGGCGAGTTTCTTTCTTTTATGTTTAGTTATGCAGCCAAATTCATATCACTTACCGGCCAATACAATTTACTTATTTCGGAGGCCTTTACCAGAACGCTGTAAGGACACCCTAAACGTTGCTGGCTTAACAGCGTTCTGTTTCATTATATGGAATCCAGGTGAGGAAATATTAAACTGCACAAAAGACAACAATAAAACCTATGTTTTTGCCCATCTCTCAAAGAACCACTTTCATTCGACTAAATCACGACTGGTTGCAGTTTTTGAAACTTTCAAATGTCCCTATGAACATAAACATTTTTAAAATAGTAAAGGCGTTGGTAGATGATGCCCAATTTTTCGAGTGACACATTCTGATGCACTAAAACGGTCATTAATGAATTGATGAGAAATTCCGAGTTTGTAAAGCCTTCTGCCGTCATTTTTAATGTGAAGCATAATATTATTATGTCGTTTCTCTTTTACCCCCGCCCCCTCACGTGATTATTGATCCATCTGTATGCCACGCAAGTGACATCGATAGAGCATCAAAACCCAGTAAAGTTCACATCTGTCACTGTTTTAGGTTTCAAATGAAAAGGGTAGGACACTTTGGCCAAAGATGGGGTCTGCGAGGTGTCGTTTGTTCTTCTGCCCTTTTTTTCTCCCCCTGTCATGGGTTTTTACTTTTTAGTCATCTGCATACCTCAACAAAATGTATATCGACACAGAGCTTCCGAAATCAGTAAAGGTAATCTTTGTAACTTTTCCGGTTTTTTGAATAACAGAGACGCGATGTTTCAACTGCTTTGTACAGGGGGCCCTATCATTTTGTCCAACCCCCCTGTATAGTATAGTACAATGATGATACTGTACGTATTTAATAATATGTCAGAGTCGTGTATATGAGAGGCAACACTCGGTATATCTGAAGCAACACTCTTGTGAGATTTCATTGCGTGACTTTCTCATATCTCGAGCATAGAGTAGATAGTCTAACCTATGACCTCGAGGAAATTGGCTCCTACATGGGCTAGGGTTTCGCGTATTTCTCTGGTTTACTCTACATGTTCTACGTACTTGTTTCTCAAGAATATGCAACTTATACGCTCTCACACCTGCAGATGGGCATGTTTTTTCTGGTGATTATAAAGCTATTGAAATCGCACCAATGAAAGAATGGTCAAAACTGCGTCAAAATGTAGAATACCGTACCTGTATTCCGAAATATTGCAAGAGAAAGTTCAGTTTCTTGATTATGTTTTATAAGGAGCAGCCAAGATGGCAACAAAATGATTGTTACATAAATATAATGTTATGCAATAAATGTCATAGAAGGATTTCAGGGATCTTATAGGATGTTAAAGGGACAAAATATTTGTCGAATTCTGGTGCAACCACCCAAAAAAAACTATTTGACCCGCAATAATTTTTCACTACAGTATTTTTTATTTTCCTACAGTGTGAGAGAAATGTCATAATCACAATACGTACACTCGTACAGTATTCATCACAATAAGTAGGCCTGAAGTAGGCCTACGTATTAAGGTGAGCGAGAGTGTCATTGCATTACCATTGAAGAGTTTTATCAGTGGAACCCAATATTTTATTATAAGGAGCATGATGTGACTTGACTGTCATACATGCGGTAACAATAATAATGATCGTTATGATTTCGTTGCGTGACCTGCTCACATCTCGTGCACATTGGATCAGCGTGATTTGAGGTTTGGGAAATTTTCTATGGTTCACCCTACGTGTTATATTGTACTTGATGTTCGCACGAGTTGTAGGCCTTTACATGAAACGTTGCATGATTGCATGAAGTAAAATAAACGTGTTGAAATACATTTTTTAATTTTGTAGAGAAACGTGAGTTCCTCCTTATGTTTAATTAATCAGCCAGATGCATATCATTAAATATCAATAATATTTCAATTTCGGTCTGGGCAAGTGGTGCATTAATTTAATGTTATGATCCCCACTGCGGTGAATTGAATAATGGCGATGGGAAGAGAATACTCAAAGATATACTGATTGAGAGAGACATTATATTCCCTCTCCCGTGAGTCGAGCTGTGAGAGCATTGGGGAGACTACTTATTTTGAAAAAAATATATGACAAAATAATTNGGGGGGAGGTGTTAAGTAACATGTCCTGCAAAGTCCGTTTTCGTTAAGAACAAACCGCACTTCTCAACTATTAGCACTGTTGCCACAAAATAGTTTTGCCAACATTATCCATACATACTGCCTATAGGCCCTAGACCGAGAGTATACCCGGCAAATGTTCATGAACTGTACGTAACACGAGTCGTAACCTTGCAGAAGGTTACTCACTTAGTAGAGGTGCATGTTTGATACGAGTATAAATATGAGGAGTGAGCTGGCATAGTCAGTCTATCGTTCGCCTGTTCTGTGGTGCAGAGGTCCGACATTTTCTTGACTGCTGGGGTGTTACGCTACATCAGACATATGTATCGTATACGTACGTAACACCAATGCTTGGTACGTTCGGGGATATATAAAGCCCCTTTCTCGTTAGTCTTCCTCACTCCAAAATGGAAGGACTAACTCTGCAGAAGCTCGTTCGAGAAGGTGCGATGGTGCCTTACACAACAGTGAACACTGTGGACAAGGCTCCATCTTGGTTGGACAAGGACAGATTTCGGAGGGGACAGGCCTTCGTGCAGAGAAATCTCTTCGGAGTGCTTCTCTCCGTGTTCATGTCTGCCACAAGCAACTTTTTATGGGAGCCAGGACATCAAGTGGTGCTCTACTACGGCAAGTTTGAGAATCCGCAGACACTTCGTCGCTTAATGATGGCCACTCTTGCACACATTTCAACCTGGTTTGAAGGTGACCTGTGGGATGCACAGGACGAGGCGTATCGAAGCATGAAGGACGTCCAGGACAGACACAGGAGGTTGGGTGCGTATGCCAATAAGAACAGGTCAAAGGTGGAAGCAGCCAAGATGGATACGTCCAAGGAGCCTCAGCTGTGGGAAGAGTGTCGACTGACTGAACACATCAGGGACCAGTCACCTCCGTGTCCATTCAAGCTGCAGGATGGGAGTCCATACATGAGCCAGCTGGACCTCGCCTTGGCATCAGTTATGATGACATTTCCTGTAGTGTTGTGTCCAGAGAAGGTGGGCATACACAATGCAACAGAGGAGGAGATCGGGGATTACATGTACACGTGGAAAGTCCTTTGTTACCACCTGGGAGTAGAGGAACACTTGAATCCGTTTACGGAAACATTGGATCAAATAAGAGCCATTTGCCAGGAGACGCTGGATGAAGTTTTCCAGCGCAATATGAAGAATTTTACTGCGGAAAATGAATATTACTGTAGAATGTTGGTGTCTGCTTCTCACGATATTGTTCCATTGACGCGCCTCGTTTTGAATGGCGAAAGCTTCATTCTGCTCATGATGTGGATGTTCGAATTTCACAGTGCTTTCGCAAAGATATATTCCAAATTATCGTGGTACTCTATGATAAGTTTCAAATTGATTACATTTATCTTGTCGTCCCTCTGTCGTTTCAGACCAGCGGTCAGAATTATTAATTATCTGACCAGCATGATTCTTACCGGAATTAAAGAGGAGTCCCGTTCAAAACACTTGGTACGTCTGTGAGGATCATGTCCACACCCAGACAAACTAGATCAATTTTCAGGATGTTGCAAGTATCCACTCCAATCCTAGTATCCTAGTCCGTGTAGTTTATTTTTGTCGTCATTATTGCTTATCATTAAAGTGACAGCTGTAGTCAACGTTCCAAAATTTTAACATTGACTGCGGATTCAGACATTGTACAGTAGTGACCTGAACGCGATGACCGCACGTGTCATTTGAGAAAATAAATTGTAGGAATTTTTCCTAACGTTTTTCTAATGACCTCAACTCTATGAATCTGAAGGCCACTCTACAACCCAAAAAAACTAGAGTAACTTATTATCAATTTTGTTGTGCGGTTGTCAAAGCCAATAAATTCCGAGTGAAGAACAGTATAAGACAAGTTATATATTTTTTGCAAGACCTGATTATGGCTTTTGCTGTCCAGCTGCAATTTAAACATTCCGCCCGAGGGGGTACTCACTCGACTGTAGAGTGTACACCGGAATACCAAGGAGTGCCTGGGAGTACCTAAGGATTACACCTACCCGTAGACCTACCCGGGACCGCCTAGCTGGAGCATCACTGAGCGCCTTAAGAGGGAAACCAGGCAAGGAAGCCGGTAAATTGGAGTGACACAGGCGTGTGCGTTTTACTTTAAACTTGAGGTTCCTTTTGGACGAAATAAAATAAAATAATTATCCCTTACTGTATATGAAATGGGCTTTCATACGGCGGCAGCGGAAATACAAATATCCTGGCGTGGTTCGCAGAAATAATTTGCAAACATTTGTCTAGATTTTGCAGAACTTCACTGGCATAGACCAGAAGGCACAATCTACATCGTTCTAAATATTGTCCTTCGCTGAAAAGATGCATTCGCAGGGGTTCCAAACTCATTTCAAGGAAAAATTTGCAATAAGTTGTCCACAATTAATTCGTGAAAATCGGGGAGGCGAAGTGGTGCTGCGGTAACGTACGCGCCCACGGATGTTAAGGTCCCGGGTTCGATCCCAACTCAGGGGACACCCCCTTCATCTCGTGCAGAGTTCATGGTCACCTCTGGCTTCGTCTCGGGTGGTATATCCAACAGACTCAACCGCCCGGGGGAGTTCACTAAAAATGGCCACATTAAGACATTGCACTGCACTTTGCACATCCCTTCCTGTCATCCTGCCCGTGGGCCCGGGCGATTCGCTCAAGGTTCCAGCATTGTACTGCATTGTACTTCAAGTATAATAAAGGTCCATGCCGCACACCCTATATAGGGTCAGGCACTACCCAAGGATTATATTATAATTCCCCCTATAATAATAGCCTTGTCCGGAACTCTCCACGGGAACGCTCCAGATGTTGCTGCCTGATGAAGAAGTAGTGCCGTGACGAAAAAGGTGGCAGCACTCCCGCGGCGGCCAAGGGAGTGCTGCCACCTTTTTGTCAGTACGGTACTAATTCTTCAGGCCGCCGCTTTCTCTTCCCGCCAAAAGTCCTAACCGCCACCTATTTCCTTTCCCGCCAATACAGGTCTGCCAACTGATTCAATCTGAGCCTCAGAATATTCAGAAAGCTGTCATATACGCTGCTACTCTCAGCCCTATGTCTCAGTCCCCCTTTCTAACTATGCCGCCATCTTGGATCCGGATCTAGCAACTTATTATCATTTTCAGCGGATAGCTTATTAGCTTAGAGTAAACCCTTGCGACTTATTTGGCGGCGTAGCATGAACCTCCCGGAGCAAGCAAACAAGATATCAGCGGTGGGATCAGCAGAGATTGGCGGTCACTGGCAAAGCCACAATATAACGTCCGTTGGCCTCCGCCGCCACAAGACGGACAGTAGGCCTACTGTAAATGCTGCGGATACGAAACCCACCACAATAGTCGCCCAGCTCCGCTTCCTCTCCGCATTACCTAAAAATATCCTGCAGGGCGACGAACCCTGCCTGGCGAGGCCACAGCAGATGAGAGTGGAGATAATGGATACCCCGTAATAAGCCTCCTTCAGCTTTTTAGGGGATCATCTTTTAATTGACCGACTTTAATCATTGCCTTTGCTGTCATGGATTTTGATTGTGAGAGGAAACGGGTGAACCCCCGAGAAAACCCATGCGAACACGGAGAGAACCCATCGAAACTATATCCACATAAGCATACACTCTGTCCGATCCGGGGATCGAACTCGGGACCTTAGAGGTGAAAGGCTGCGGCGCTAACCACTCCGCCACCGTGTCGCCCGATAACAAATTACAGTATCATAAAGCCATACAGCATTATTACCTACACAAAGGACAACTCGCTCCATCCCTCATGTTGCCCCGTCACTCAAATATGCCCGTATCAGCTATTATCAGCTATTATTATTAGCCCATAGCCTGCTGGCAAGGGGGTAATCACTCGACTGAAAAGTGTACTCTGGAGTACCAAATTCAAGGAGTACCACCGGTACCACGGAGTAATAAAGTGCCTGAGGAGTACCAGGGAGTACCACTCCCAGGTGTACACCGGAGTACCGAAGTGATTACCCCCTTGCCTGCTGGATCCGGATCCAAAAGTCTTATGTATGTTCATTTACATAATGTCATCCCAGCCTATGCCATGGCGATCAACAATAACTCGCCCGGCCAGAATGATCAGCACGTTATCATTTCCCTGGATGAACCTGTCTTCTCCCAATCATGGCCAGCTGCATGTGGCACTGTCCCGGTCTCGCAACCCAAGTCAGGTCAAAGTGTTCATTACTCCTACTGCTCAACACGGAACATTGCTCTCCAACAACAGAGTGTTTACACACAATGTTGTATATGAGTATATCGGGAGGTTTTATGAAAACTTCTCTCACGCCCGATTCAGGACGTGTACAGCATGTACAATGTACATTGAGTCAATGCCACTCAATTTCTCAACCCCGTCTTACGACCAGCTATACTCTATTTCTTAGTTGTCACTCCGCGAGCCCTCTCATTCAATTTTTTAACTACCCTTGTCTTCCTCATTGCTGGTTTTGCCAAATTTTGGCTACGGGTGCGCTAGTTATTATATAATTCGTGAAAATCTGGTGTCCCCCTTTTCCCCGGATTTTCCAATACAAGCCTTGATGTAATAAACCTGGGGGGGGGGGGGGGGG
>JYFJ02007112.1:0-16787 GCA_000934665.2 Catajapyx aquilonaris
ACCCTGCAGTCTGGACCTGGCCCAGAGTGACTTCGTCACCTAAAAAAGAACTTCTGGGACGTCATTTTGGCGCTCATAATGAATTGAAAATGGCGGCTGACCAGTGGATTGCAGACCAAACTTTGGAATTTTTTTCAGGTGGGATCGGATCACTTTCAGACAAATGACGCAAATGCATTGAGATGAAGGGAGATTACATCGAAAAAAAAATGACATTGTGAGAGTTGTAACACATGTCCTTCATACCTAGGTAGATAACTTTTTGACCCTCCCTCGTACGTACCGGTAATGTAACTTATAGTACTTTTTATCAAGCTAAGTTGCATAAGTTTGATGATTTGTGCAGATGTGTATACTGTTGCTGTCACCTTTTGGGAATCCTATACTATACAGCGGAAGTCGAGTTATTGATGAGCCAGATTGAGTTTTAGAATTTGCAAATGAATTTTATTGACTGTGAGGGAGGTAAAGTTGATCAATCACTGTGATCGGAATCCGCTGGCAACACAACAAGTCGTGTGTCCCGATAGACGTCGTCGTTCAGTTGGCATCGATATGTTCCTGCGTCTGACGTGGTCGTATTGTAGATAAACAAGACGTGTGTGGCCATGTGCTCTGTGTACTGGTAGTGACTCGTTGCCCCGTATCCAGTTCCGTTATAGCTAATTGGCCCGGAATTGTCGTCCAATTTATACCAGTCGAATGGGTTGCGTGACGAGACGTGTTCGCTTTGAACCATGCAGATGATACCAGCCTCTTCGCCTTCATGCGCGTACACTCTATCTGGCAGATACACGATGGTTCTCTCTCCAGGACTGGCAGCTGAAAGATGGTTTTTATCATTGCACTCATTGGATGGCTTGTGGATATTGTTTCGTAGTCAATCGGACTAACTTACCTGGTATGTCGTCTTCCGAGGGCACCACCCTCAGATGGATGTCCACAAACCCTCCTTTCTCCACCTTACACCTGTATGTTGTGGAGCTCTGGACATTACGGAGATTCAGTGCGATGGCGGACGTGACAAACACATTCAGGTTTGTGGACCAGGAGGACGTATCGTACAACTGGAGTTGCTGCAGCCTGTTTTCGTCGTCGAATTTGAACCAGGTGACGGCGCATGATTTGTCTCCGTCGTTTTGCATCCAAAAGACGAGGCTGACAGAGTCGCCTTTCTTGGCCACCACCTCTCTCGGTGCGTACAGAATGCTCGGGTTCAGACACGTTGCATCGACTGGAAATGACCTTTTGTCAGATTGGCTTAATGCTGACATTTTGAGTGTTTTGTAGTGACTCCAGACAAACTTCCAGGGCACCAGATTACATTTTAATGAAAAAGTGTCAGTGGATCTCCACAACTCATATTTCGTCTTCGACCACAATGTAGGCATATCACAATAGTTTTTCAAATAATAAGTATGCAGTGGTTCCTAAATTATATGCGTTGCCAATCTATACAACCATCATGTCGACTTTTTCACATTACGTTTCCTATTAACGGTGACTATAATGAGTGAAGGTTAGGTCTACGAAATTATGGGAACTAAAGTTATCTCGTACTTAGAAAATACACACAGGTAATTTTAAAACAGTATACTATTATATTGCGCAAGTTGTCACGTGGTACGAACATGTACCCCCGCGAGCATAAAGATGGAGACGGCAGGCCCTTTTTTGACCTTTCTTTATCAGACTCAAATTAATGAACTATTTTTTGGACCGAGTTAGCTGCTTCAGGCGTGTGTTCGTGTATTTATGACAGTATATTTGATACCGTAATTGCTGAGATTGACAGAGCAGCCTGCCGAAGGTGAGGGCCGGCCGTCTCCATCTTTATGCTCGCGGGTGTACCTCACATTGTTTAAAATTTACTCACACCCGAATTCATATCCTAAACATATTATTAAAAACTGAATTTGCCGATAGTCCCTTAAGTATCCGTTAGTCGACGCTTAAAACTAAACTTCTTAATAATTGAAAAAGTTGCTGCTACATCAAATGCAAAAGTGGACAAAATAAATTTCTTATTCCTACACAATACTCAATCCAACTTACCAGTAGTTATCCACACGAATGAAAGAAAGAGCAGCAAAGGCACCATCATCTTGCTAGTCGAAGCTAATATTCCAGCCTGTTGGAACACTGCCTTGATTCTTTTCTGATTCAAGACTGAGCAATAAGAACTTTATCACTTGCAACACGCGATGGCATTTCCGGGATGGAAATATATTACATCCGGTGACATGTATCAACATGTAAAAATACTCCACAAATGATATTAAAAAGAGGTGATTAAAGGCACTTGTGTTAGGTCGCCTCTGAAGGACGACGTGACGGATAAAGAACTTTTATGCCGTTCTACTCAACTACTGAAAAACATGATAGGTCATGTCATTAAAAGAATGGTTGTTATTTTCTTCTTTGGGCATCCGTACACTTTTTTCTACATGTCGCACAAAATGAACTACAAGCAAAGTATTAGAAAATAAGCCATCCAGTTACCATCGACGGAAAAAAGGGGTATCAGTAACTACTGTAATCTGAATCCGCAGGCCACACAACAAGCTGTGTGTCTCTAGAGACGTCGTCGTTCAGCTGGCATCGATATGTTCCGGCGTCCGACGTGGTTGTTCGTTCGACAAACAAGATGTGTATGGCCATGTGATTTGAGTACTCGTAGCTATTGTCATTTCCATAGTTTCCTCCAGTTTGACTAAGTCTGAGTGGCTCGGAATTGTCCAGCTTGTACCAATGGAACGGGTCACCAGAAGAGACGTGTTCACTTCGAACCATGCAGACGATACCAGCACTCTCACCTTCATGAACGTGTATCCTACGTGGCATATACACTATGGTTCTCTCCCCAAGACTGGCATCTGAAACATGGTTTATTGCATATTTGATACCTTGTAAATTGCTTTGTGTTTAATCTGAAAACCTGAGATGTCGTCTTCCGAGAGCACCACCCTCAGATGGATGTCCACAAACCCGCCGTTTTGCACCTTGCATCTGTATGTTTCGGACCTCCGGACATTCCTCAGATTCAGTTCATGGGTGGACATGACAAACGCTCCTGGATGCGGGCTGGACCTGGAAGCTCCGTTGTACGACTGGAGTCGCTTCAGTCTGTTTTCATTATCGAATTTGAACCAGGTGACGGGACATGATTCGTCTCCGTCGTTCTGTATCCAGACGGTCAGTCTGACATTGTCGCCTCTCTTGGCCACCACCTCTCTCTGTGCGTAGAGAATGCTCGGGTTCTGACATGTTGCGTCCACTGGAAATAACCTTTTATCAAATTTGGCGAATGCTGGGTGTTTTTAGTGACTCAAGAAGACAAGACTCTGATCGTTAAAGCACTTCTATAGTGTTTATGTATTATTAACATGATCTTCGTATGCCCGACCAGGCCCGACACTCTATACTTACCAGTTATCAAAACGAAGGACAGAGAGAGCAGCAAATGCACCACCATCTTGTTAGACGAAATTAATATTCCAGCCTGTTGGAACATTGCCTTGATTCTATCTGGTTCACGAGTGAACAACAAGGATCACTTGCAACATGTGGTGACATTTCCGGGATGAAAATCGCTTCCGGTGAAACGTATCAAGTAAGCAAAAAATTAAACAAGGTTGCCATGCTTGGAAAAATGCATTTAATTGCGCACATCAGCTCGGATTTAGGGGACATCATTGAGCTGAAATCATATTGGATGATATGTTTCATGCTTTTGCTCGGCTATATGATTTTTCCTTCTTTAGGATTCCCTCCATAGTGTAAATCAACTTTTTGATTAGTCATTTTCAGGTTGTTTTGCCAAGTGTTTTGCAAATGAATCCGTTGACTGTGGGGGCATTGGCTAGGTGGTGTGGGGGGAAATGGTGCTGATTAATCCGAATCCGCTGGGGACACAACAAGATGTGTGTCTCGAAAGACTTCGTCGTCCAGTTGGCATCGATATGTTCCGGCGTCCGGCTTTGTAACGTTCAGGACAACCAAGATATGTTTTTCCATGTGATTTCCGTACTCGAAGCCTATCGAACCTCCGTACCTTCCTCCAGTTTCGTCCAGTCTGATTTTCTCGTAATTGTCGTCCAGCTTGTACCAATTCTCAATAAATGGGTCGCTTTCTGTGAGGTAATCATTTTTAGCCAAACAGATGATACCAACATTGTCACCTTCATTCACGTGCACTATGCGTGGCAAATATACGATAGTCCTCTCCCCAAGATCTGAAACATGATTATGCACATTAAATGGTTTGTAAATTGCTTAGTGGTTAATCAGAATACCTGGGATGTCATCGTCCGAGAGCACCACTCTCAGATGGATGTCAACAAATCCACCGTTTTGCACCTTGCCCCTGTATGTTGCGGAGCTCTGGACATTCCGCAGATTCAGGTCCTTGGTGGACATGACAAACAATTCTCCAACCCGCCTGGACCAGGAAGATGCTTCGTACGACGGGAGTGGCCTCAGCCTGTTTTCGTCGTCGAATTTGAACCAGGTGACGTCACATGATTCGTCTCCCTCGTTTTGCATCCAAAATGGGAGGCTGACATAGTCGCCTTTCTTGGCCACCACCTCTCTCGGTGCGTACAGAATGCTCGGGTTCAGACACGTTGCGTCCACTGGAAATGAGCTTGTGTCAGATTGGCCTATAACTCAATACTGCCTCACCAGCACTCTAGCAATGTCATAATTGAGAAAGAAAGCTACTCCATCTGTCAGAAACATGTCTTCGTATCTTACCAACTTACCAGCTATCAAAACGAAGGATAAAGATAACAGCAAAGGAACCACCATCTTGTAAACCGAAGCTAATATTCCAGCCTGTTGGACCATTGCCTTGATGCTGTCTGATTCATGACTGAGCAACAATGATCATTTTCAACACGCCGTGACATTTCCGGGATGCAAATCGCTTCCGGTTGAACGTATCAACAAGCAAAAGTGCTTGTCAAATGTGTCTGAAAACAGGTGATTAAACCATAGCTGAATGTCAGCCTGTAACCTCTGAATGACAAGTAGCTGATTTGGAAGGGGGAAAATCATATTTAATTAAATCCAAATTACATGTTACAATGATATAGTAGTGTTCAAGAGCAGTTTGTATAGTGTCCTTTGTTACAAGACGTCCAGCCTGGAGTCCGCGTACAATTCCGGCGTCACTTGACATCTGTAGGTTCCTGAGTATGATTGTTTCGCCGAGTAGAACATGAGAACGTGGGTGTGCAGCTGGTAAGCGCCTTCGTATCTGTTGGACTGGCCATACTCAGAGCTGTTTCCATCAGCGACGATCCTGGTGCTAGTCGAACCTCCGTCGTCTCCCAGTTTGTACCAGGCGAAGGAGCCAGAAGGAGCCAGATTCTGGTTTCTCACAATGCAGATCAGACCTCCTCTCTGGCCCTCTGGAGCCGTCTCCACATCGGACGCATACAGGATGGTAGGTTTATTCCCCGCTGAAAATTGTCGTTATAAATTAAGACAAAAATCATACCGTATTTAATAACATACCTGATACAGAGGCCAATAGAAATATGAGCAGGAAGCAGGCAGCCATCGCTTTCATTAGCAACTTGTGTCCAAAATTATTACAAACTTGTGCAGAAAAGTCACTGGCGGCACTCCAGATGTTCAGTGTCGGAAACCACAATGAGTTTGCCAGCGTCTATATCACCAGTTGAATTATCACGAAAGAAACCGCAGGCTGCATCCGGCTGTTGTTAAATAATTAAGCTTTTGCATGAGGCGCTGGCCACAAACTGTGCATCTTTATTAAGAGCCAAGTTACATAACATCACTATAGTTTTGAAACCTTGCCATTGACAAGCTCAGGAGTACTAACCCAAATGACGGTTAAATGCGCCATGTGGCACGCGCATTTTTTTACTGAGAGCTTATCACATTCAGTTCAATGTCACCAAACACTCCGTCGTGAACCTTGCACCTGTAAGTACCGGCCTGAGATTCTTGTGCATTTTGAATGTTCAATGCGTTGGTAGTGAGTGAGAACAATCCAGGATAAGTGGAGGAAGAGGAGTGTGAGATGGATGACGGTAGAGGCATGGGTGTGAGGTCGTCGGTGGCGTCGAACTTTAGCCAGGTGACGTCGCAGGGCTTTCCTCCAACATTTCGGACCAGACACAGGAGATGGACCGTTTCTCCTAACACAACCACTTCTTCTCTCGGATGGTACATTATCTCAGGGTTGAGACAGGTAGGGGCTGGCACATCCGCTACAATGTTTTGTATGCAATCTTATTAAATCACTCTGGCAGTAGCTAAAGGACACGAAAGATGCTGCACTCTGATGCTGCACAGTGATAGTCCCTTTTTACTCTGCATGTTGCACTTACCAGAAGCTACAACCAGAGGAAGGGCAATCATCCAAAAGGCGATCATGGCAGCCATTGGTGAAGGTATTACTCGAAGCAAAAGATGTGTAGTGTTGAACGCATCCAGGAGGTTAGACTGGCGGAAGCTGTTGCTTACAAGATGTGATTAACTCCTTACGAGCTTCCGGTTTGAATAGAGATTATGAAGCTACAGCCCTATATTCATAGAGCGCAATTAAAAATCGGCACAGTAAGTGAAGGTTGCTTTGAAAATTTCAATTTTGACTTAAACTGCATGGCTGCAGTCATTTCGAAACATATGACAATTATTGCATTGTTCCTCATCGGGAAATATTTTAAAACATTTCTCTGTGGGACGTCTCTACCAGAAATCTGTCTTGATTGTTAGAAGCATGCTATGTCAGGTCCTACTATATGTTAAACAATATTTCTCGTAATTTCGACCACAAGTGATGCACATTAGGTGTTCAAATTATCATTAATAAATCCTTTCTGCCAGGTGGGATCATCAGGTGTGGAAAAAAATTGGCTAATTCGACTCTGAAGTACAATACCTTTTAATGACGAAGCTAATCGTGGGATACAAACATAACTTAATTAGACATGAATGGCAATGCTGACCATGAATGTGATTCTAATCGTCCTGCATTTCCGGTCTTCAAAATAGTGGACTTGGTCTATAGATTCTCTAAGACCATGACCGTGCATGTCGTTTAGAAGAGACCTGAAGACTGGAAGTGGTATTCCAGAACGCTGACCTTCTTCTCCATCGGAATGTACAGAGGCCTGACCAGTGTGGACTGAGAGTTGGGCATTTGCTTGAGGCTGGACTGGTCAAGCTTGGTGAAGTAGCTGGGATTGGCCTTGAATTTGAGGGCGATGTTTCTGCTGACAGTGGTCATGACCCTCTGGTAGTCCATGGGCTCCAGGGAGTACTGCATCGTGTTGCACAGGTTCTGGATGAAAACGCTGCCCGTGGCAGTGTTGCGGAACGACACGTAACCTAACGTGGTCGCGTATGCCACGTGCACGTCCGGACTGGTCAGCTGCTCGGCCACGTTGCCTGTAGTGGTCATCTGATGAACAGCAGTAGGAAAGTGGATGGCCGGGTCGGACTGGACAGGTTGACCCTTTGGCTGGTCACCCGACCTTCTCAACAACAGCCACTGACCAACGTCCCTCTTTTGACCTCGGCAAGCCTGAAACGATGATTGTTTGACGAATCGTGCCTGCACAAGTGGATGGATCTACCTGTATGATGAACAGCTTCGGTTTCCCGGCCAAAGAGGGGCAAATATTATCCTCGAATTGAGTCCACAGTTCCTTGACGCTGTACGTGTCGTCCTCTGCCACAAGCGTGTCCTCCAAGCCGTGAGTGAGCACGGCCACCACGAGAAGGTCATGACCCGAGTGGTCCTCCAGCGACACTGCGAAAGGACAAGTGTATCCAAGTGCGTGCAACAAACTGAGTCTGTTCTCACCTTCGCAAAGTTTGTCCTTGATTTGTTGTACCGTGTAATCCTTCATGACCTGAACATCCATCCGCATGGATTTGAACAGTTTGTACAAGTAAGCTTCATCGACGTCGGTGCCTGATCGACGCGATTCGGTCGCGTGCTGGTTGAAAACGTGGTTGAAAATCAGCGCATTTCCCCTCTTGCTCTCAGGAGAAGGAAGGTCGCGCATCGGGTACGGTGTGCTATCCGTCAGCACCATATCGTCGTCATCCACGTTGTCGTATGACGAAGCTACACTGACACTTTTGTCGTCGTCGTCATTGTCGTCATTTTCGTCATCACTGACCGGCGTCAACATCGGTTCGATCACGGTCATTTCCACTGGTTCGGGCTCATCCGGTATTTTATCTGGAGGGAAACAATCAGGCACGTGCTATCATTATCTGTGAGTACTTACTGTCAAGTAAATTGACGTACAGAAGGACAGGGAGGGAAGAGATAATGGCTTCGACAAACTTATTGCTTCTGTGCATTATGTCAATAAGTCGCAATCAGTTCTGGGAAATTGAAAGTGTCCTTTTTGTGTTGGGACCTTGGCGCACACATGTTGCGTATTCATATAATAAGGGTCATTCACACAGCGCGAATAAACTGGACCAGTTTAGACCCGGTGTGCACTGAAACCTCCAGAAGCATCATTTGTGGGGTAGACAAATTAAGCTTCTCCAACGTGAATACAATCATTTAGAAATGAAGCCATGTTTTCATTATTTAAATGAGGTGTGAATGAAATCATTAAATGATGAAATACATGCTGTAAATTTATTTCTCAAGTTTTAAATAATTATTTTATTCACGTTGAAGTAGCTTGTCTATACTTGCGCACCTGTCGAGTTTTTATTGTGTATGTATGGTGCCTAGTCTTTTCGCACTTGTAATACTTGTACAGTACAAATCCAATGCAGTATATAATCAGTAGTATATGGTTCAAGGTGAGATCTGACATCAATGTCCAGTTCAGGACACTGCCACTGTGATTATTACATAAGCATGTTAAAAATAGTTAACTCATGCCTACATGATGAGCAGCTGCATACAGTTGAGATCATTCTCTGTAAGACGGATTCGGTCTTTTCCTGTCTTTGGCTCTTATTAAGCAGGCTTCCATTCATGTTGTCCTTTTCTTTCTGTCAAGTTGTTAGTAACAAGTGGTTCAAATATTGTGTGTACCTAATTAAGGTAGGGTATGCTTACCTCATCCTGCATGGCTCCATTCATTTTTTTAGTTGATCAACCGACACTGATACCACTGAAAATGTATGACTTATAGTTACACAGCCTTGATATTGCAAGGACAGCAGAGTGATAAAATGAGATTAGAAGAGAGGAAGTGTCTAGCTCTATACCTCGGTGTATCCAGCATGCGAAGGCGGTCCTAGTTAATATCCAGAAATAACTGAGAGAAGAGAGTGAAAATGTGAGCCTCAGTACATTTCTGACTTCGGAACGCAGGTTGGTTACCACAAAGTCCACCGTTTGAAACGTTACTGATAAGCGGCTTAGAATCAGCCCTCAAGTCATGACTCACTGATGTTTGATCAACCGGCAGTATCTTCAGAACAGATAACCCAACTCAAGATAATGCAGGACAGAATGTGAATGGGGTTCACTTCTGCTAAGGTTTTGTAGTTAGCTCTAGAAGGCATGGCTTTAATATAGTACCAAGAGTAGGGCCTACGTATTGAGCCAGGGTAAGGTATTGGCATCACAATGGATGATAAGAGCTCCCAACAACATAACTAACAATTTAAGGCTTGTGTGTGGGATGGCACATTTTCTATACATCAGTAAATTACACCTTGCACTTGAAAATATTTTAATGAATCTTGCAAGAAAGTCCATGTTACACTTTTTAGGAATGGTGCAACTTCCATTAATAATCACCCCTAACCTTTGCAAAAAAACTCGGGTGTTTAGTCAGAATTAAGACTGGATCTGGGCAGGGGGTTTTCTGATCAGCTGGAAGGTATACTAAATCATTTCCAGATTTTGGCAACCATCAAGCTATGTCCTGTCACTTGTATACCTGCACTATTCCTTCTATTCCCAGCAATAATTTTCACTTGTAACATGACATTCATTTTCATTTGCATAATGCGTAACATTCTCTCACTGTATTTAAATTACATGCCCATATCAAATGATCCTCTAGTCTAGTGACCTGAAGTTCATGGAGAAGTTTGTACAAATCATTCCATGACTGATTGTTTTTGCAATAATGTTTTTATGCCCGAATGTCCATCTCTTTCTACTGAGAATAATATTTACACAACAGTTTCACATCTTGGGAGTGCAAAATATATAACAAAATGCCTTCAATTTCAAAACTTTTATTATCAATATCACGAAGTCCAAAATAATGATTTTGTAAAAATATTTTCAATCATGTATATGACAAATGTAATCCCAAATTTGGAGGTTAACCATTACTCATGAAAGTGTCTAGGTGCTGCTTAGCAATATTTTTCGTTGGCGACCCCAGAAAATAATCTCAAAATTCGCAACCCCTAATTTCCAATTCAACCCCCCCCCCCCCCCCCTCAGTGGTAATCAATGGNTAATCAATGGCAATAATCACTATAAATTAACACATCTTGTCAATTACATGCATATTTTTCCAGAGAGATGTAATAATTTTGTAAAAATACTTTGTTACCTTCGGTCGCGACCCCAAATATTATCCCATTAGGTTTGGGAAGCCCTGGTCTAGGGGTACCTGGCAGTGGTTGTGACCTTCAAGATTATTCCATTGGAATGTAAAGGTTTTTGAGCAAAGTCGATTGTGAGCTTGGAACTTGTTTCCCTCCATGAGAAATTTCCTTTCCTGTTATGGCCACATAACCCACAGCCACATTCCTGCAGATATTAGTCATCATCTGCTGGTACTCCACTAAACCATTGCACTGTTGCATGATCCTACAGATCCCCTGCACAAAGGTGCTCCCATGGAGTGTGGATTTAAATGATCTGCATCCAGTACCAGTTGCTAAGGCCAAGTGCATATCTGGTTCAGTCAATCTCTTCAGCATGGAATCAACACCACTGCTGTAGGTTTGAATCTGTGCAACACCCATAATCTTCCTTTGGTCAATGATTGCATGATGGGACCTTTCAGATCTCAAAAAGGCTACCGGCTCCCCTTGGTCAGTATGTGGGCCACGACAAGCCTGTAAGAGCAAAAGGGGGGTTAGGTTTTTTCTAACATGCAGATTCCGTCACATTTGTTAGTAAGAAATAGGAAAAATAGGACAAGTGTGTTGCTATAGTAAGCTTTCTGTGCAATAAAAGGCTAACAATTCTGACTATTGCTCGTTTGTTGGTCAGGTCACAAAATATGATAAAGTTGGTGAAGGACTACTGTAAATGCTGATGGGGTAACTAGTGCAGTTATTATTGAGGCAAAATAGGTAATGCTATTCTTCAAATAGTTTAAAGTTCTAATGACATTACCGTTATTGTCATACTAAGAAATTCACAATAACAATGGGGACAAAAATGTCATCGTTGTTATTATTATGATAAAGGGATTGCTGTCACCAACATTACATTTCAAATTAGTTCAGATCCTGCCACTTTTTCCAACATGAAATTATTTTGAATTATTAAATTACCTAAACCATTCACTGTCATGATCCAGATACAATCATAATTTTTTACAGCATCATTTCCACATACAATCCTTTCCCATGTAAACAGCATATTCTTACCTGCACAATAAACAATTTAGGCTTTCCTTTCAAGGAAGGGCAGTTCTCATCACTAAATGGCATCCAGAGCTCCTTTAGCTCATACATGCCATCGTTTGCACTCAGTTTTTCATCTGTTCCATGAGTCAATACGACAATGACCAGAAGGTCATACGCCGAATGGTCTTCATCAGAAGCAACTGCATAAAAAAGGCCAAACTTCACATTAAAACGGGAAACATAACTTTCACAAACAAACTCAGCTGCATTACTAATCCTGAGTGTATAATTAATTGGAAAACGGTTAATATTAGACATACACATATGTAGTATCAGGCTTACAAACCTGCAAGCGATGTCACTTACTAACAGCCTTTATACGCAGTAGTCTCACTTTACATGCAACAGAATGTTGTCCCAGCAACTAACTAAACACCAACTAAATAACTGATTATCGCACCTTGATTCAACTTGTCGATGATATCCTGGAAGTCACAATCCCTCATGATGTACACGTCAAGTCCCATCCGGGTGAAGAGATTGAACAGGTTTTTCTCATCCACCTCAGTACCTTCCCTCTCGTCCAGTACCTCATGAAACCTGAACAAATGGTTCAGTATAATGGCTTTCCCACGCTTCTGTCGTTGCGAGGTCAGAGGCCGCATCAGGTATTCAGAATCTTGCATGGGAGCCTCGTACTGCAGCTGGCTCCCAGTCCCACCATCTGATTCATCAGCACCAGGCGACTCAGCTCCTGTATATTGGAAGCTGTAGTTATGCACCAATTACAAGTATCACACAAGAAACATTGCACGCTGAGGCTCAAACTTATGTTCTAAATGAAATTGCCTTACCAATGAGTGAGACAAAGATTGTAAAAATTATATGAGACATGCATTGCAGATATATTCAGGGTTATGTTCCTTACGACTAATACCGGTGGCAACATGGTGCACGTCACCAGTGCTGGTTGACGACCCTGCCGGCTCCTCACCTGGTTGTCCATTTTCCTGCAACAATAATTTTTGCAAATATAAACTGAGCAAAACTGAGTAAAACTAGAAGTAAAACCCTGGTAAAACTAACTCATGTTGACCCGCATGCACGTAATGCTTTTATTGAGATTCTGCCTAATTTTCTCTTACCTTTCCTGATTGCAATGCACTCTCTGCAAATGATGAAGTACTTTTCGGTCCAACTCACCTGCATTTTTTGGCGAAACACGTGCGATTCAATTCGCCAAAAGTTTTGAGCAAAATTAATCAGGTACGAAATAGTGACACCGGCTTCCGAGAGTGGCGCCTCTGCCTGATATGTTCAGCTGTTTTCAAAAGCTCTCCGCCAGATGGTGTTGGCATCACGACTTGTTGAATAGTTTAATCCAGACGCGGGAGTTGGTAAATACAGTACTGTATTGTTTACTATCAACTTGATTGATCTAATATATTTCCGCCTTCAACAAATGCACGTACGCTTGCAAATTTGGAAGTCAATTATGTAACAGATTTTGCATGAGTTCAATGGCGATTTTATGTAGTTAAATTCAAATTATAAATAAGCTACTCTGCAAAAATAAAGTTGTTAGTCGATATTTTAACGCATAACCAAAGGCACAAATTATTTTTTGAATTCTCAAATAGCTTAAATTTTGATGTAAACTGAATTTTTCCCATTGAAAGTCATCAAAAAATTCCAACTTGAAAAAAACATAGTTTTATCAAATCATCAATTATGCATGTTTTTGGCGTAAGGGTGACAATATTTTCACCTAGTATCTACATCGGTGCAGGAATACTTAATAAACTGACAGCAATAACGACAGCATTTGGGCTTGTTAACAATCATGTTTTATTTTCATTCCAAATATTTTCTCCGCAAATTTCATGGAAATTAAAAACTTAGCGGCATAATAGAAAAAAAAAATTAAAGGTATAGCAAAACAGTGTTCTAATTCAAAGTACACACTGAACATTGGATTAGAGGGACGATACTGTTTTGATATGCACAATGTGGCTATATCCTGTAGTAGTGGCATGGATCCAGTTTAACAAGTTCTGTCTGGGGGTAGACAGGTACCTTGCATATCAAAATCAAATCAAATCAAATCAAATCAAATTTATTGATACTCCCCCCAAATGGAACTGGCGTTCCATAGTAGGGGGGGGACTCACATATATAGTAACAAATAACAAATGTTGTCGAAACCGAGCACTCTACAAAACAATATCACAATATTTCAATAACTTATAGGCATCTTTGAAAAAATTATACAAATTAAGAATGTCAGGTTTAGAACAACCACAGAAAACATGATGGAATTTATTTGGTGGCGCGGAAGGCTTATCACTTAGGTAACGCTGTCTACAATTTTTTAAAAAGCGACAAGAGTAAAGAAAGTGATGCAAGTTAAAGAAGGAGGAGGATCCATTACAAAGAGTACAGAACTGAATATCATCGAATCTAACAACATATCCATCTAACCAAAAAGTGTTAGAATTGTTGCGCAGATTCGTTAATAGACGTAATGCAGGGAGGGGGAGGCCCAAGTGAAAATGTTGTTCCATCATGTAATCAAGTTTAATATATTTATAGTGGGTATAGCGAGAAGTTGAATCTTCCAAGCGTTTGAGGTCAGTATCTACTGTGTATCCAATAAAAGTGGTAAGGAGGTCCACGAAATTGATTTTATCTCTGTGGTACCTTGCATATGAAAATGCTTGAGAACTATAGAAGTAGAGGAAGTCCAGGAGTGGCGATTGGATAGAGGCTGCAGTTGATGAGGTGGGCCAAAGTGGAGGATGCAGGAGGAGAGGAGGCAGAAGGAGCTGCTGGGATGGGCCTGGTTGTAGATGAATAATGGTGAGACGGAGTGCTATAGATGAAGAAGATGACTAGGAGGATCGACAGTCTGGTTGGAAGTGGGGTGGCTTAAGGAAGATGGGGGATTTGCGGCTGCACATGATGCCGGACTTGGTGCTGTGGTCTGCGGTTGTGTGACTGTTGTCAATTATGTTCATACCTGTCTTGCTGTTGCAAATAAATAGTGTTTTTTGGGCTGTACGGCATTATAGGCTGGGTCAGCCTGTGGCTCTCTCTCAGTCTCAAGTATACTCATTGTTAACAACTATGGGTTCGATGTGGCGACCGTAGGAGATTGTTTCTTGTAGATGGTAAATGGTAATCTCGCACGCCGACCTTCTTTTCCAGTGAAATTATCAAGGGCCTAACCAATGTGGAATACATGTGGGGCATTTGTTTAACACCAGCTTTATCAAGCTGGGTGAGGTAGGTTGGGATGGCATTGTAGTTGAGGGCGATGTTTCTGCTGACAGTGGTCATGACCCACCCATAGTCCAATGGCTCCGGGGAGTACTCCATTGTCCGGCACAGCTGCTGTATGAAAATGCTGCCCGTGGCACTGTCACGGAACGACACGTAACCCAATGTTGTCGCGTATGCCACGTGCATGTCTGGACTGGTCGGCTTCTCGGCCAGCCAATGGCTGCCAGTGCCGGTCACCTGGTGAAAGGCCGGGTCAGACTGGTCCAGCTGCCCTGGGGCTGGCTGGTCACCCGACCGTCCCAGGACGAGCAATTGACCCATGTCCTTATTTAGGCCACGGCAAGCCTGAAATGATGTGACATTTAAGAATGAAGGTCTTGTGTGATGAATCATGAGCTTTACGAATCAGGTTAACAAATAATACCCATGTTACAAAGCATAATCTAAAGTATCATCAGTCTGTCAATAGGGCATGACATCACAGTATGGTTCATGTGGCTTACAGTGATTTGAGTGACAATATAAAATTGGGCTGCTTTATGAACTGAATCGTGATGTTCACGTGATTGGCTTGTGGCCCACTAACTAAAAGGATAAATCACTTAACATACGCACTAGATATTTGTCATTAGCAGTTCCCACTCTTGACATGAAAAGAGTGGCCAATGTAAAGATAGTGCATTGAAGGAGCAGGACATCATATTTGACATCCGCGTGACTGACCATGACACAAAAAAATGTTAAACTTCCATTACACACGTATTTTAATTGAGCAAGCAAGTTCTGTGATACACTTGCCAAGATATGTTACACATCATATTTGATGTCAAATATGTGAGTAATGAGGATGCAGAAGCCTACCTGTATGATGAACAACTTCGGTTTCCCGGCCAAAGAGGGGCAAATGTGGTCCTCGAATGGAACCCACAGGTTCCTGACACTGTACGTGCCATCATCGGCTACGAGCGTGTCCTCGAAGCCGTGAGTGAGGACGACCACGACCAGAAGGTCGTTGCCCGAGTGATCCTCCCGTGACACTGCAAGAGGCCAATTCAATTGGTTTTTAGGTTACTGAATCATGTGACCATAGACATAACCAACACACTACCTTGCAAGTGCGAAAGTGTACAATGACTAACAGTAAGTGCTATTTTCCCAAAGACAACAAGCAAAACTTTTTTAAACAAAAATAATTGTGGGTAGTGCTTCTAACCCTGTCAGTGTGGGTACAAACCCTTTGACCTCTATTTATTTTTTATTGATTGGTGTTACATTTTGGTGCCTATTCATTCGAATCGCCCGGGCCCACAGGCAGGATGACAAGAGAGGATGTGCAATGTGCAGTGCAAAGTTTCCAAGACGGTACACAATTTGTGAACTCCCCCGGGTGGATATGTCTAACAGAAAATACACCCGACATGAAGCCAGAGACGACCCAACTCTGCACAAGGCCCTGGGCTGGGATCGAACCCGGGACCTTAACATCCACGGACGCATGCGTTACCGCAGGGCCACTTCGCCTCCCTTAAGGAAATCTCATTAGATATGCCAGGAGGCAATTCATGCTCTTCAATAATAATTTCAACATTGTTCTCTAATAGCCTAATGCGAGTTCCTGGGTACCAGAAAATCACTCTACCTAGAGGCATCACTTGGCCTCTGAAGACTTCCAACAATGAGCACCTTCTATGTCGCAAATACAGCTTACAATAATTCGTCCATGTCTCAGTGACTGCCTGCCTGCGGCTGCACCTAATGAGATTACAGTTTTAATTGGAAAAACTTGTTGATGCATATAAGGGCCTGCAGAGCGTTCACACGTATTTTATTATGATGTTCATGACAGCAGCTGGATATATCACATGGAGCTGAAGGAATAAAGTGCGTAATGGCTGGTAGTGGTAGTTATTGTCAGGTTCAAGGCTACTCCATTGGGATGT
>JYFJ02007113.1:0-16767 GCA_000934665.2 Catajapyx aquilonaris
GAATAGCGGCAGTCTGGACCCGAGATGGCCGACTTCCGGTTTTGGACTTTTCCTGGTGGTTTCAGAGGAGGGCCAATTTTTGTACAAAATTTGGGATATGTACGATAACTGGAACTGGCCAATCTTTTTGATTATCGCCACCCCTATATATATATATATATGAATGGGAAGAAAAAACGCCTATTTTGGCCCGCTCCTGTTGTGGACCTAGTGGTCCAATTTTCACGACAATTTATTTGTATGGTCCCCGGGTGTGCCCCATCGTCGTATTAAAATTTCAGACTTGGAGCATTTTCCTGTGCCGAACTAGAAAATGCCGAAGTGTAGAGTACGAGTTGGCTCCAGTAAAGATACACGGCAGCGCGAGACGAGAGAGTGGTGGAGAGAAGGGGCTAAAGTGCGGGTCGGATCGGAGGCGGTGGAAGTGGCTGAGACTTGGCGGATGCACTGCCGTGCATCTTGATAGCCCTTAACTAGGTATTTGCGTTCCCTAGCGTACACCTTATTTTCTTGATGCTCGCCAAATTCCTGTCATTTCCTGCTTTTGTATAACTGTGGAATGTATCTCATCGACGGCCTGATGCTCTTCTGGACTCACCTTAGAAAGAAGAGATTGACTTTTACTTTGGGAAGACATACCTACATGTAAAACAATACACTGGCACCAGCACATTCACGACTCACCTTCAAGAACTGAGCCCTCAGCAGAGCCAGCCATCTCCGAATCTTCCAAAGTTTGTTCGTCTTCTTTTCATCATCAGTAGCAGCCATGTTGTTAACAATGCAACAAGATTTTCTCAAATGTATTTCTTGGCATCACATCAGACACAGCTGTGTATACAAGTCTCTTCTCCCAGTATGAGCGGATGCTGGGCAGTTGGGCAAGACCCATTCGCAAATAAATTCCAAGGGTTTGTTCGAGAACTTCAACGCTGATGGTAAACGCTGACGAAGCGTCTTTATGCACACTGTACACGTTTTGTTTCTTCCACAACTATCTGCAACATCTGATCAGCGACGAATTGTTTCCAGTACTGGTACGGAGTTAGGAGTCCATCGGGGGATAGCAGCCCCTCAACACCCAATAATGGAGCATCAGGGGGGTCCATTCGAAGTGCACCGGCCTTGCTTCCCTCAGCTTAGCTGCCAACGCTGAGAGTGGGATGTTGTCCTCTGATTCATACCCATCATCACCTTGTGCTGTGTCCCCGTTGCCGTCATCTTGTTCTCCACCAGCATCTATTGATCCGTCTAGTGCGTCCTCCTCATCACTCTTATCTCCATCTTCAAAGTCACTCAGATCATAATCATCTAGGACCTCCAACATGTTCACAACGTCCAACACACCACCTCCATGTCGGGCCCTCTACAAGTTACCGGTACATATTAGTCACTGTCACTGTATTATGTTTTATCCATTTTACTTGTGTTGTAATGAACAACAGGTAACCTCCTCCAAAAAAAGTCACTGGGACTAAATATTAAAGTGGACTTTAATGCCCAGTGTTGCGCATGTGCAACATGCTCTTTCCAACTGTAGTTAATTCCACAGTTTTAAATATTTTACAGTGAAATGGATGTTTAACGATAGAGCAAGTCTTTATCAGCGCATGCATAGCCATAAGTAGGCCGATGAAGCATAATTACTTAGTGGAATTTTCGGATTCCGTACCTGTGTTTCGAGGCCTGCAGAAGTGCCTCCACAGCAGATCACAACATATTTACATGTCAGACAGTCATAAAAATCTCTTTATTCGCCAAACTTGTCAGCAGCATTTCCAGACTAGGCTGCTCATATTCTGTACAGCTCAGTTGAGAAAAATTACCACACAACACTCAACTCAAACCAGGAATCAACAAACAAAAGAGAGAGAGAAAAAAACAATCGACTACCCAAAAGGAAACACCCGAACGACGGCCCCACCACCAAAAGGGAAAAAGAAGAGTGAACATTGAACTGGAGAGTTTTTTTTTTTTATGAACAAAAATAAAAACTTAGAAAAAAAATGAGAGGAGCAGCAGCTCACGCCCCGGCTCCTACTGCTGCTGCATTCTGCGGGTCGCTGGTCCCCAGATGACCAGCCCGTCCCCTCCAGCCGGCTACCTCCGTCCGCATGATGTCCAACTGCCACCTCAAGGCTCGGATCTCCTCCCCAACAACTGCGATGGCGTCAGGTGGGGCCGCGCCCAACATCAGTATTGGTGTTTGTTCGGGAAGATTTACGAGAAAATCCTTCCCGATTGTTCCTGGCTTCTTGCGCCTCTTCTTAAAGTTGGCCAAGGGGCACAAGCATGTTTGATAGTACCTGTGATCCAACAATGACGCGATGGATTACTTTATGTAAGTTGTATATACATTTGTACTTAATTAAATTACCGTATTGTTGTATGAGAGAGAGAAAGAATGAGAGTGAGGAAGTTGGTTACATACCTGTGCTCCATGAATCAGGATTTTGTGGACACTATAGCAGGCATGTTGTACCATGGGTACAGCTCAACGAAGAGATGTGCTGTAGCAATTGCAAATTCATCAAAAGCCTCTTCATTTATATCATATCCACTTGTCAGGGAACATAATATGGTCGAGAAGCGTGTGATGAGGTTTTCATCGATAGCAGTTATTGCTGCAGATTTGGCAGCATCGTTGAAGAAACGACGGGCAGTGTTCCCGTCGTTACTGCTACCACTACCTCCTGGCTTAGGTTGATCCACATTCAGACCCATTTCAATCTTGGAGATGTTGGATGTGCTTCTTATTTTGCTTGAGTTTAGCTTGATCTTCCTTCCCACGTACCTGCCACTTCTTAATGTTGAGGCGGTATGCCACATGTAGCAAGCATTCGAAGCACCTAATCCAGGCATGAAGAGTGGATAATCCAAACCTAAATGTGGAAGAGTCCACTTTCCTCTTTCGAGCCTCCTCAACACTGTTCATATCCTTGGGACTGGCTACACAAATGTAGCACTTCTGGGTCGATGTTGTTGCCGTCAGTGAATTGCACACTTTGCCGTCAACCATGGTTAGCAGCATTGTATGACTGACGACAGCCTGCAACCCATTCTGAACAGTAAACCGCGAAGGAAGAAGTTTCCTTATTTGCTCCTCTACATTTTGAACCTCCCCCTGCACCAAAGCTGGTGTTTCTTTCCGGAATTGAAAACTAATTGGCCTGCAAAACCTGCATGAAGATGGCCTAGGGTTTTGCCAGACCAAAATGCGTTCAGGCGATTTAGGGTCCCCTGAAATGAGCTGAATTGGCACCATAGACGTCAGAAATAACTCGAGAAGCACTTCTTCTTACAGAAGCACAGGACTGGACTGAAGACCTTTCCAGGAACTTCAGTTCCGCTCACACTCACGTAGGATTTCCCCTAGTTGTGGAAAATGTGCCAAAATGTGGAGGTCAGTGAACTGTCAAAGCGGAAGAAATTTGCACCACACATGCGTGACCATAGGCCTACCTTATTGTTTCGCCTCTTTCTGGTGTTACGGTCCCACTCCTCTGGACAGGCTTTCCGTTTGCGTCCTAATCTGGCTTCTTTTTTGTTATGTCTCTGACTTCCCGAAGAGAAAAAACCTTCGGAGTCAGCCATCTTGAGTGAGGCGATAGGGGGCGAGGTAGCGCTAGTCTCTGATGAGTTTGAGAAGCGCGCATCTTCACTTCCCGATAGATGGGGAAACATGCAGAGTGTATGCAATTTATGCAAAAGATGGCAGTATATGTAAAGCACCCATTGCGAGTGATTGTATTGAAACATAGGTTTATGGAGATACCCACTTATTGCAGACAGCTCCTCAATTGACAAAATCTGCCAATATCGAGAAAATCTTACCGGTAATCTCAGCCGAAACAGATGGATTTTCAAAGAATCGCCTAGCCGTGTTGCCATCATTAATTAGATGCCCCGGCTCCAGGATTTGGGACTTCTACAATAAGTCCCAAACGCGAACGGAATGCCTCTTTCTTCTTTTTGGCTGCCAATAACTCGCTGCTTCCATCTTTGGCACTTTGCTATAATAGTGACGTGCAACATTTTAAAATTTAAACCGGTTAGAGTAATCCAAGTGTTTAGAGCAATCATTATAATGGGACACACTACCATCCACTTCCGAAAGTCCATCCTGTAGGGTACGTGCAAGAGGCACTCGAAGAATCTGATACGAGCATGGAGAGGAGAGAGGCCAAATCCAGTGAGGGAGGTCCACAGTTACTCTTCTTCCGAACCATCTTCTGCTCCGCTCTCCGCTCCATCTTCCGCAGGTATCAGGAAGTCAGGGACGTGTCCAAATACTTCGAAGGGGACGTGAAATGGGATGAATGCAGGATGGGCGTCTTGTCCGCTGTAGTTGGTCCCAGATAGCATAAGCTGGCCGAAGTCCATAGTGCATCGCATGGCGGCTAGGAAAGTACCACGGGAAGAACAGAGACTCACACCACCAATAGGTTCAGCCGGAATTATGCTTCTCCTATCTTCACCGTCAAAGAGGTCCGTCCCAGAGGTTGAATGGAGTGGTCATCGGCAACTCGTAGAGTGGTCCGTGGCTCAGGGACAAGGGGTGGCTACTCCTCAATAGGGATGGAATGCCATACCCGCAAGTCGATGGCTGAGGATACAGCCCCGCTACGAGCATACAGGGCCCGCAGGGAAATACGTGTGAATCAAAAGGAAAGGACATTTAAATCCCACTTCGGGCGCCACGTTATGTGACCGAAATGAGGTCAAAGGAGAGAGAGAGCAAAAAGGGGCGTAGGTAGCAAAGACGACAAATGGGTATTAAAGCGGTACGTACAAGGTAAGGGAGGAATGACGTACACGGTTTAGTTAAGCTCACTATTCAGTATTGGCACAGCGTTAATTACAGACACTAGAGGTACGGGGGTGAGGAGTAGGAAGTTGGGAGGTCAGTTATGAGTGGAGGGAGTCAAGGCAAAAGACCTCGAGCTCTGTCTTCACCCTGTACTTATAGGTCCTGTTCCCCAAGGGTTATTCTGGGGTTAACGGCTGGGGGAGGACACCGGATGTGGTGGGGAACCAGGGGGTGTAGAGAAGGCATAAAGGACTTGATTAGGGGGGGAATGAGGTGAGGGAAGGGGTCATGGTAGGGTCAGAGGCTGGGAGGAGGGCACCTGATGTAGCAATGGGGTGGTTGGAGGGAGGAGAGGGCAGGAAAGGACTGATTAGGAGGGTGAGGGTGGAAGAGGAGGTTATTGACCGGTATAGTATGTTTAAATGTCTTCCATATATTTAGAGCCAACCGTGAAATATCAACGAAACAAAATGAGAGGGTGTTATGGAAGGGATGACAAGAGAGGTGATGACCAGTGGCCTCCGCTAGGGGAGGAGACCAAAGGCCTCGAACATAGGAGCATACCAGCTTAAATTGGGTGTCGCAATGCATTGTGGGTGGAGTGGAACAAAAAGAACAGTATGGCACATACACATAAGATACACAAAGCAAATAATTCCAAACTGTACACACTTGGTCAAAAGAGAGAGGTCACATATCCATTGCAAGTGGGCAAGTGGCGGCGGAATGAAGTCGAGGACGAGCGACTGTTTTCCCAATAGTGTTGTCCGGTGTTGTCATCAGTGAGACGGAGAGGAACCAGGGCAGTAGTAAATAAACTTTCATCTGAAGAAGCAGTACTTCCTTATTTCCATTTCTGCTTATATCGGGAGTGACCCGAGCTGCCATCAAATCCCCACTTGCAAGTACAGAGTGCAAGTCGTTGGAGACTCAAAAGGAGGCAACATTTCCAAAATCCTGGTGGTAGTGTGATGCAGTGGAGCATCGATTATCCGAACAGAGTCTGCCAATGGGGTGTTCGGATAACTGATTGTTCGGATAATCGATCATTTACCGGAAAAAATGTACCGGTGTCATAGGAGCAATATGAAACTACCACAAAACTGCACATTTTCTGTCACAGGCAGGTCTTAAAAATACTGTACATATACCTTACTGTCCTTACACGAAGTAGTCCTGCAGTTTAGGGGGGGGGGGGGGGNCGTTTTTTTTGGGGGGGGGGGGGGGTTTGGTTGTTTTTTTGGTATTTTGCCGACCCGTAAACGTTCGGTTGATCGGTGTTCGGATAATCGATGCTCCACTGTAGTATAAAAAACGGCACTCTGGAGTTAAGAAGTGAAAAAAAGCACACAAGGCCCGGTATGTTGGGAATCCAGTATAGTACCTTACGTCCGAGTCACTTTTGCGGAATCTCAGTAAGGTGCAGCTGGTCTTGTCACGCATGTGTAGCAAATCCACGGACTTTTTTTCGTATTTCCACATTACCACCCGAACTTTCACTTGATGATTGCCCATCACTTGCCTTTTCAGAATCGGAATGCACCACCAACTTCTCTCCCACAGCGGTCTCCTCTTATGTCGTCATTTGAGCATCCTCCTCCTACTCCGCCATAGGTGCCTGATCATTCAACGGCACCGAGTATGAATGCTCCGGATGAACTGCAAATTCACACTTTGAAGTAGACGGCTGATGGTTGTCATCGCCAGGAGACTCGCAATCACGATGTCGTCTTTTTCTACTGCACTCTCCCCCCCCCCCCCCAAAAAACCTGGATGGTACTGCTGTTGGGCGGAGCCTTTTTTAAGTGTATGGCAATCCTGGTGTCTCTTTATAGTCAGTGGGCACAAAATGCGCGGAACAAACCCTTGTGTATTTTGTAATCCTGAAGTGCGGTCCTTCATCTCGCCTTATCATCAAAACCCACTTTTTTGACAACTCTTGGTCACTGGGGAATGAATGAAATGACACACCGGATTTGTTTCTTGCATCATCATTGCAATGAGCAACACAGCAGTGGGACATTGTACGAATGTGCTTGTTACCCTGTCCCTAAAATGCAAAGAAAGTCTGTCAATAACGATCTCTATTTATGTTTTATTTTTTATTTTATTTTTCTACCCCGTGCTCGAGCCAGGGGCTCGCTTTGGGGGACACAACACTCCTGACCCTTACACTTATATATCGTCCCGATCTGCTGTCCGCTCTGATGAATAACGATCTCTATGAGAAAATGGTGAAGTCTATAGGCTTACATACCTCATTCAGAGTGCTTAGTTTCGTCGACTTAAGGGCCGACCTCTCGGCAGCCCTCAAGCCTCCTGTGGACCAGACACCAGAGGTTTCACCTCGACTTCTGGTCACTAACTCCCTGCTATCGTGTCCCCCACTCCAACGATTTTAGCTATCTTTATCGCTCCCATAACAGTCTCAATTCTTCTGCTTGAATTCCGTGAATGGCGATCACAGTGATTTTATCAGGATGATTTGACATGATATGTTTCTCTAGGTTACCTGAGTGCTGACCCTAGAAAAGAAATATAAGTTAAAACATATGTCAAAAATATCTGTGGATCGGTAAGGTTTTATAGTACTTACCGAGAGCTCAGATGTACGGCCTCCAATGTCGCAGTGTGACTTGTTGGTCTCCTCATTATAAATAAAGTATTGCCTAATGAACGAATGTGCAGGTCGTCCTTGCTTACTACCATTTCGTCTTCCACTCATCGGGGGCGAAAGTTCGGCGGCCTTCCTTACACGAACGCAAGTTCCTACCCAACAAGTTTCTTTCTGTCTGGCACTTGGCAGGTCTGTAGCATAAAATAGAGGAAGATCATCGACAGGCATTTTACATCGCCAACTCAATATATGAATGATGAGAACAAAGTGCAAAATGAAAAAAAGAAGAGTTCACATCATTCTTATAAGAGTGAAACAGTCAGTAATTTTTTTTCCATAAAGCCGATGACATCTTTCCTTTCCTCTTCTGTATTTCATTATGTATACAATTCTTGATGTCCTGCCATGAGCGTTTAACAGAAGTGGCAGACATACATGCTTCGCACTCATCTTTCCTGGGTACTCATAAATTGTCAATTTTCACTTTGAAGAATTTTAGAACTTCGTTTTTCCTCAATGTTCCAGTAATTCCGTTTGACACCTGCAAGAAGAATTTTCATATTTGCATGCCGAAACCTACATCTTAATAGTATGCCAGGTTGCATTTTACCTTTCTTTTGCGAAGAAACGCCAGACCTTCCAGCACCTGGACTAGGTTTGGTTTGGCTGAAAGGTTGTGTGTGTGTGTGTGTGTGTGTGTGTGTGTGTGTGTTTAAATAGCGTCTAACCAAAATTAAATGCAATTCGTCACAAGAGGAATGGGCCCCTTATAAAACCGACTCAGTCATGAAATGAACATATAAACACTCACCAGGAGGCCTGTAATTGCCATCATCAGTAGAACTGTTCGACTCGAGATCAGTTTCTGGAAATTGTAAAATCAGGGTTTAATCAACAGAGTAGCTATCCAGCTTCATCAGCATCTGCATGTACCCTGGCCCCAACTTAACATTAAAAAAGGTGTCGCAAAAGGCATGTGGGTATCTTTCGGCCATATCTTTTGCCACCTGTCGCAAAAAGGTCCTCCCTGGAAGTATTCTGAAGGCTTGCGAAGCATCGCTTACGATCCTCACAATTTGCCGAATTTCTTTTGGGGTCACATAGGGCTTTGTTTAAGTTTCTCTAAAACTGGTATGGGTAGCAAGTGCCACGGAACATCAAAGTTATTATTAGGACTGACAAAGGTCGGTGTTGGCCGCGGGGAGGGAGCTAGAAAGTGCAACAAAATAAAATGTCATTAATTTCCTCATCACTATACTGCCCTGCACAGAACACTTACCTTGTCCATTCTGGTGATCAGAATGATCTGCTGCACCATCTATCAATGTTGCCAGTGCTGCTAGTGCTGCTGCTCACACCTGAAAAGGCATTATCATTAAGTGAGCAATATTGAAAACAATCGTACTGGCAATATTTTTGTACAATGGTGGACCAAGTTAGGTACTATTAGCTCTGCTGCGGCAATGTGAAGCATCAAATCTGGCAGAGCAATGGAAATGTTGATGCTCCATCTTTCCACAGCAGTGGTAGTAGGCCTAAACATTATTTTGTTGTATGCATACCTGCAGCTGCCCACTCTTGAACTAGTTTCCTAGCCTGAATAGGGAAGACAATGCCATCTAGGTCGCCTTCCCTCACATAAGTGAGGAGATCGACTGTCAGCCCCAAGTGCCTGCAGCTTGGTCATGACTCTCTGCACAACATCGTCTCCCAGAGTGGGAAGAATGGCAAATATTTTTGCTCGCACCCCTTCCATTTGTCAATCTGAAAGATTCATAGGTAAGAATAATCAGAAATGTTTAAATATAAGTGGATAAGTCTTCAAATTAATCACTGCATATAAAAATGTGACAATTTTAAGAAATGCGTAATTTCAGGTAAGTCATGCATACCAACATGTGAATAGGAGACAATAATCTTAAGATCCCACCAGGTGTGTATGTTGCACTAAATAATGGCCTTAATTAATCACGAATATTATTGGTAATTGCTTGTGGATCTAATAAGTAATTAAGGCGAGACCCTACTGAAAAAAATATATTTGTTGATACTGAACGTAAGGCATCATGTTAGTACCATGTTGAAGATACTTTAAGGCCCGTATTCATAATGGAATTCGAACGCGGGGTCGGGGTTGAACCCGGGGTTGAGGCGGAGTTGACCCCGGGTTCGTATTCATAATGGCCTTGAAACCCCGCGATCCGGGGTTGAGTCGGGCGGGGAGTTGACCCCGGTCCTCGACCAGGGTTCAGTTCTGAACTCGGGGTTGAGGTCGATTGCAAATGGCGGAAGGGGTCGAAGTTCATGCCGTTCTGAAGCGGCTAGTCCTCCGACGCGTGTGTCTGAGGGACCGGGAGAACCCGATGGAGGTGTACGACGACGCCATGCGTCCCTCCGGCAACGCGGTACCGCCTGCGGAAAGACTGCGTGTTGAACCTGCTCGAAATGATCGCGGCCGACCTCGTTCTTCCTCTGTAGACAAGCGGGCCATTTCAGGGCTACTGATAAATTGACATCAGTCATGCAAAGACAGTGATTTTATTGGGTGGGCTACATATACAGGGAGTCATCCCAAGTTCAAGTGACGATTTAACGGTTATAAATAGCAGTGATTTTGTGCTATTCATGTAGCAGCTACGTCTGAACTATTACCTCTTCGGCGTCATCGAAAATATTAGCTGTGAATAGCAGCATACATGTAATGAATCTGCTGGAACCACATGCCACATGCGGCACCAATGCCAATCCGGCAGTCCGCAAAGAAGGCTGCCACTCCCGCGCCACACGCGGGGTAAAACAGGGCACTGTATTTTTTCCAGGTCAACCCGACAGGATTCATTACATGCTTGATTACATGTATGCTGCTATTGGCAGCTAATATTTTCGATGAAGCTGATGTAGCTGCTACATGAATGGCGCAAATAACTGATATTTGTAACTGTTAATCGTCACTCGAACTTGTGACGCCCTGTAGCTAGTAGGCTACATAAGTATTCTGATGTATGTACACCTTCTACAATTTTTGTAGGAAAAGAATGCGTCTCGTACCACCCCGCCATGAAGTACAAAATAATGGTCACTGTTGCTCCTCACCCAAAATCTTACCTCAACCAGCCCCCTGAGTTAATTATAGCTTATTCGGTACAATAGATGCTGGTCAGCCCTTGCTATTTGGTCCAATAGTCAGCTCATTTACTGCAGAAGTTGGGTGACAATAATGGCTAGTGATGGGTCTGAACTTGAGATAGAAAAGTGGCCAAGTCCACTGCAGAAATTATGCACTTTAATGTCATCGGGTATTAATATTGCACATTTGCGTATTATGTAGCAGACGAGCTATTATGCGGCAACGTAAAAATTATGGTCGTACAAGAGGTTAACGTAAACGCACCCGATTAAATCCTTAGCTATAGCTATTTAGCAAAGGCGAATTTTTTAGTTAGCTTATTAGCTGTTAGAGAAGTTAATTTTTCGGATAGCTGTGCCCACCTCTGTTTTGTTAGTAAGTTAGGGTGGAATTTTTGTCGTACTACTAGTTACTTCTAACTTATAGCAGTACCAGTGTAGTGCAATACTGCAAATGTACTGCTAAGTTAGCAGTAACTCGTAGTACGACGAAAATTCCACCGTTCGAAATTAAATAGTAAGTTAGTCACCTGTTATTTTCACTCATTTGCCAAGCACAGGGCCGTTTCGCGACCCGTCCGCGTGAGAGTGCTAGCGCCGCGTCCGATACGGTACCGTATTGGGTAGTGTGACGTCACGAAATGGACGCCTGTTTCCAAGCCTGGTAAGCCCTGGGGTTGGAACGCGGAGTCGACTCAACCCCGCGGATGTTCGACATTATGCATACGGATCGGACTCAACCCCGGGGTTACTCAACCCCGGGTTGAGAATGTCCATTTTGAATACGGGCCTAAGAATATCCTAAAACAATTTTTAATTAATAATTAATAATTAGTTATGTTCCGTTGTTAAGATTTTATGGCCTATAATACACGTTCTTCATTGATAACTTAAATGCTCCATGCGTCTATAAAAGTGATTCAGACATCATATATTTTTCTCACACACTAATACAACCTTAATAAACAGAACTGAGCATTGGCAATAGCAGATGTTGAGCCAATTCATCTGCAGGTTTTTTCATGTGCACCTACTAAAGTAAAATATCAAAATATGGCAAATTCCCTCGAACAAATATTTGCATTAAAAAAAGTTGTCAAGTAACGGTAATGGCCATGCTCAGTTTTGTTCCTCACACCTTCAACATGCTTTGTGCAAATACCTGACCCTCTACGACAAAAACTGAGACGCATGGAACGTTTGGAACGCTGAAAAAGGTTGTTTTGAGAAAAACACATTTGAAAATTGATAAACAGTTTTGTTCAATTTTTCAGAACATTGCAGCCCCATACGTTGGTCCCTCCTCTTTTTTTTTGGCTGCTTCAGCAGTCTTCTTGGCCCGGTGAATTTTCTTGCGCTCTCTCTTGGCTACAGCTTCACTTTGTACCTCACTCTTCCTCCTCTCATCCCTTCTCTTGCTAAGAGCAACGGTGGCTTCAGACAGGGCTTCAAGGGGAAGCCCTGTCTGAAGCCACCGTTGCTCTTAGCAACTAGGGTCAAGATAACTAGGGTCAAGATAACTCATGTGTTTTGGGAGGTGGCTTGTGTCCTTGGCAACCATAATTATTTGCCCCGCCCCCTACCTGTCGACCAATCAGGATTCGATTTCAAAGGAGATGGGCGTTATGTCTAAAACCTCAAGAATGAGATGAGTTTGTTTACACTTATGCAATTGGTAACCCAGAAGGGGGGAAATATTTCCCCGCCAATCGATGAAGCATAATTACCTAGTGAAATTTTCGGATTCCGTACCTGTGTTTCGAGTCCTGCAGAAGTGCCTCCACAGCAGATCACAACATATTTACATGTCAGACTGTCATGAAATTCTCTTTATTCGCCAAACTTGTCAGCAGAATTTCCAGACTAGGCTGCTCATATTCTGTACAGCTCAGTTGAGAACAATTACCATTAGAGAGGGTTGTGGGTAGGGTCGCTGGAGGTCATGACGCCGTACGCATTAACTAGTAAGTAAGTAAGTAATGATGTTTATTAAACCCTGTGTACACCTCTGGTGTTTATAGGGTGACTTCTCATTTACATTATACATCTTCCCTGCGCATACACTCATAATTTGATATCACAGAATTTTAAATAATTTGTCACTGATACAAAAAATTTATACAACATTTGAATTGTGTGTATTGGCATTTGGCTGAACAACGTATGACACTTATGCCGGGGAAGCGAGGGCAAATTAACAAGAGTATTATTCCTTATTACATTAACAAACGGGCATTCGTAAATTAGATGATACCATGACCAGTCTTCATCGTAGTTGCACAGAGTACATTTGTTTCCCGTCGGGAAAGTTAGCTTGCATTCTTTTATATAACAAGACACAGACATATTTCTTAGGTTACTCAGCATTCGAACCTGGGGGAGAGGCAGTGAGTACAAAAAAATATTGCGCTATACCGTTTTCCGGGACTTGATCAACATAATAATTATACCTCGTCGAGGCTTCCATATCAATCAAGTCCTGTTGCTGCGACGCTACTATAAAGTTTTTGACTAGGCTTTGGACATTCGAATAATCTCCCATTTTCAACCATTCCACCCATGAATATCCACTTTGCCAGAATAACTCCTTCACTTGCCTCGCCCATGGTGGTTCGATTGATGAGTCCATTACCCATTCCAAGGCCCTCTTTGGCCATCTTTCTTCTGACAGGAGCATAGTTTTGGTCAGGAACCCTAGTAGCTGTTTAAACGTGTTCAGCACTATGTGTCTTCTACCTGTTTCAAGCCGGGCGTAGTAGCCTGCCGTGCCTCGAGGTAACGTTAAAAACTTTTTTATGAAGTAAGTTTGAACTCTTTCGATTTCCTTTTGGCGGTCAAGAGCCCAGAAACATGATCCGTAGAGGACAGCTGGTGTTATCTTTGCATCGAACAGTTTCAGTGCCACTCTTATATCTCGCAATCGAAACTTCACTAACAGCGGCAAAAGCGAATTTATGGCGGCAAAACCTTTGTTTACAAAGTATTGGGTAGCCCTCGCTGATTTTGTAGAAGTAGCAAATGGGATACCCTAGATATTTGTAATCGGCGGTCGATTCAATCTTTACCCTATCCCAATAAAAAGTATCCTTCGCTGATACCCGTCCTCCTTTCCTAAACACCACTACCTTCGTCTTCGTCACATTCAGTGTGAGGTCATTTAAGTCGAAGTACTCTGTCAAGGCTATTATACTCTTCCTTATCTCGAGAGGGTTGCTTGCTAAGATCACCAGATCGTCCGCGAATTGGAGAAAGTTAATATCTTGATCCTTATCATTAAATCTTACTCCAGATATTCCCTTCGATTCAAATACTCCTCCCAAGTCCGACAGATATAAGTTAAACATTAAAGGGCTCAGAGGGTCACCTTGGAGGACTCCCCGGGTGATTGGTATCGAGCGATTTCCTGCCTGTGCCTTCATATTTGCTGAGTTGTACAAAGATTGAATACAGCACATCAGTCTACTCGGGCTAACTCCTAACTTTATCAGTTTGGAGAACAATTTATTATGCTCCACCGAGTCAAATGCCTTGGCCAGATCAATAAATAATGCGTAAAGTTTGCCTCTTTTTTTCATTGTATATTTTTGTACCAGGAGTGTAAGCACCATTATATGATCTTGGCATGCTCTATTCCTTCTGAATCCTGCTTGGTTTTCTGGGAAAATGTCTCTTTCTTCTGCCCAATCTCGCAACCTCTTTTCCAGAACTGAAGTAAACAGTTTCAAAATGTTGTTTAAAAGCGCTATTGGGCGATAATTCTCAGGGTTCGAGGTGAGGCCCGCCTTATATATTGGAATTACCGTGAGCGAGGTCCAATCAGTTGGCAGTATACCTGATTCCAGTATTTGATTAAAAACTTTCACTATTAATCCCCTCAGTTCATTCGATGACAGTTTATATAATTCATTGGGTAGTTTGTCGGGTCCGCCGGCTTTCTTATTTTTCAGAAGTTCTAACGCCCGCTGTAACTCTACTATCGTTATGGGCTCATCTAATTTTAATATAGAGTAGCCATTAACCCGACTTATTGGAGCTATTTGGGCTCTCGGTTCATGCCATATTTGGAGATGGTTTAACCAGATTTGTTGTTCTAATACCGCAATCCCTTTTCCGTCTTTTTTGTATCTCTTAACTAAGGTCCAAAACTCCGCCGAATTTTTTGTTGCTAGCATCTTTTGCAGTGTAACATTATAATAAAGCTTTTCTTTTGCCCTCAAAATCTTCTTATATTGTCTGGCCCTTGTTCTGTATTCCCTTCGCAGATCGTCCGTCGGGTTTGCCTTCCATTTTCGCATTGATTTCAAAACTACTTTTTTATGCTCTTTTAGGGTTTCGTCGAACCAAGGGTTGGCTGGATTCATTAACCTTCCACTTATGGCTTTAATTTCCTTTAATATTCCTCTATCTTTTAAAAATCTCTTGTAACCCTCTTGTCATTCGTCCGGCCAGTCCCTGGGCTTCTTCTATATTGAGTAGTTCCCTGCTCAGAACTGTTACCCGTTGTTCTAATTCCGTTTTGGACTGTTCCAATTTGTTCCAGTCCAAGACTACTCTCGAGGCACGCCTTCGTTCCTCCCCCGGCTCCTGTACCAAACAGCTAACATAAACCGGAAAGTGATCCGACCCCAAAATTTCCATTACTTTTAAATCTAACACACTCTTCAACAACCCTTGCGAGACCATGACGTAATCTATAACCGTACTTGCATTTGATGAACAATATGTGAATTGGCCCTCCGCATCAGACTTCGATACTCCATTTAATATCAGTAGTGAAACCCTATCCATACACTGTAATAATTTTCTCCCTTTTGTATTTACTATTGTGTCCCTTGATTTTTTTGGATTATTTATCCATCCAGTTTCTTCCAATTCCAAGTACAAATTTTGAGATTCACCTCCTATTCTTGCATTGAAGTCTCCTGCCAACATCACGTCGTGGCCTTGTTCTAGCCACGGCATTACCGTCATCTCTATTTGTTCTAATGCACTATCATAATTCATTGAGGGAGCAATATACACTAACCCAAAAATCAACTTTTGAGAGAACGGAGCTTCCAATTCTACAAATATAAACATGGGCGTGGTGCTTTTAAGAGTCGGATTCCTGTTTGATTTAATCAGCAACGCCAGCCCTCCCTTTGACCTGCCCACCTTGGCTGTGCGGGTTGATTGGACACTGAAATAAGACCATTCTGTACCAATTCTGGGGATCTTGCCGGACATGTCCCACGTCTCCACTGCTCCAAATATTTCCAGCTCCTTCGACTCTTCTTGGCATTTTTGGAGGGCACTTAACACTCCCAAACCCGCTACATTCCAAACTACCACCCCAAAGTCAATTTCATCCCTCACATTACACTTTGACACCACCGCACCACATTTAGGAGCCTCAACACTTGGCTCCTCCTCTATTTGGGTTAACTCACTAGCACTGCCGAGGTTTTCTGCTTCTTGGTAAACTGACGATGCACTACAAGTTGATTTGTCGGTGTAACGGACTTTACGCTGCTGCCTTCCTCAGCTGTGAGTTGTCTCGACGCACCTTTAATCTTCATCTATTGTGGCCACCTGTGCACGGTCACCCACTGCCTTCAACTGCTTGTCAGGTTGTTGACCCTGCGGGGAGCTTGAGGCTGTTCCGTTTGATCACGCACTCTTCTTGCTGCTCCTGCTCCATCCGCCTCAAAGTGACGTCGGCCATGGCTTGTTTCCCCCTGCAGTTCTGGACCTTCATCACCTCCTTCCATGTGCTCCTTGCGTAGTTGTTCCAGGGTGTAGAAACGACCGGCGATTTTAGCTCGGTCTTTTCTCAGGGTCGCCGGCCTCCCTCCTTCCTTCGCCCTCTTTACGTACGGGAGAAGTTGCCTTCGGATGTCTCGGGTGTTTCTCGAAAAGTCCTCCGCCATCACGATGCTAGTGCTGCGTAGCTTAGCTGCATTTGACAACAAGGCCTCTCTATCCTTGAAGTAGGTGCATCGTAATATAATGGGGCGGATTTTTCCTTGAGTGTATCGACCCAAGCGATGGCACCGCTCGATCGATAAGTTGTAGTCGTTAGCAAGGACCCTGTAGTACCGTAGTGCTCGGAGTGTTTTGTCTTCACACACTGCCCATGGCTCCTCTACATCTGGGCCCAGCCCGAACACCACCACATTTTTCAGTCTCGCCCTGTCCTCCATATCAGTGATCTTCGTCTCCAACAAGGTCACTT
>JYFJ02007114.1:0-16770 GCA_000934665.2 Catajapyx aquilonaris
GTGCGGAGACATCCCCCTCACCACCTCGTGCAGCTCGGCGACGGCAAGCGGAGGCTCCAAGTCCCTCGACGAGAGAAGGCACCCGCCTTCCTCGATGACAGTACGTGACACACATCACAAATTCCTTCTCCTGCAACATCCAATCTTTTGAAATTTGTAAGTCACACTTAACAGTCACACTTAACCAGTCACTGGCCTTATGTCACTTTTTGTATAACAAGTTTCCGTCAATATACAACTAATATCGATTACAGGGGGAAATGCATTTACAAAGTTCCCACTATTATACTCCACGAGCAACAGCGGCAGGTAGAGGAAGTTTCGTGACGTCTTCTATTAAGCTTGGCTCAGTGATGATGAATACGTGTTAAAACAAACCGGTAGAGTTTATGACATCTGCTTGCATGAGTACACTTCCACAGGTATGCATCACAATGTTGGAGCAACGTTCCCAGATTTCCACAGAATCTCGCTCATTATTTTTACCTTAATGTACATTATTTGGCAAATGCTTCCCAGTAATGAATGACATTGGATTTACTTTAGGAGAAATCCAAGCCACTGTTGCACTCCTAGTGGAAACGACACATTAAAAATAAGGAACATCCGGTCCTAGAGGAGATTGTCGAAAATTGACAGTCTGGCCATGTCCTCCGAGAAAAATGAGCGACTCCAATGGCAATACAACCTACGCCCAACTGGCAGAATCACAAGAACCAGAACCCACCAAATAATATGGTTGTCCCAAGTATTCTCAGATGATGTTGTCAGGTGAAATATCAGATACGGGAAAACCCAGTTACACATCCTTACAGATATACAATTATTAATTCGGAGTACTCCAGGAAGAATGTTCAAGTTAAGTTTCTTGTCCTACTTGCAGTGTCAATTATTCAAGAATCAGAAAGCTAGACTTGCGTAGGACAATCATCACTAATGTAATGATAAATGTAGCCCATCAAAAAACTAGCATTACACCACAAAATTTAATATCATGGCGATTTCTGCCATTAAGTAATTCAACAGCAGCAAGGTGAGACCACTTTAGCCTTGTGACCCAGATTTAGTTCCGTCAGGTACATTGCAGTGTACTTGACAAAATAGCAACAGAACAAAACAAAATCCCGAGTCCTTACAGCTTCGTGGGGTGGAAGGGACACCTCCATTACATTATTATTAAGTGACTATAAAAATCAATCATAAAGTACCAATGGAAACAATGGTTATGTCATTTAGAACTTGAACCCATTGGTATTGTAGCTGTCTCGCTTGATGATGGTCCGTTCTCATAGCCGCATGTCTTCTCCGGCACACTTTAGAAGCTCATTTTTCCACCTGTTCAATGTCACAATGGGTAAGTAACCCAGTCTACTACAACAGTGGAAAATGATAAAGAAATGACACGATTGCCACTGACCAAAAATGACCCATGCCAGCTGCTGATGAGCATCATCACTGTACTCTCAAATAGCACTTGCGGTAATACATTGACATTTCTGACTCACTGTCAGAGGACATGCCGGAAGGCAACAAATGTTCAGGAGTAAATGCCACACGTTCCGATAGGGAAAATCGCAAATTTTTTTTTAAGAGGACACATTCTGACCTGACTTGGGATTTATAGGCGGTAGTGTTCTTCCCGTCTTTGACAATGGATCAGAGCAAGAGTAAGTCGTGTCGTAATCTCAAGAGTTCATGGGAGTGATGGGTTGAACATTGATCAGTTTATGGATGATCACTTTCACTTAGCAATTCTTGAGTACCCAGTAGAGAAGGAGCCGAATTTACTATTCAACAAGAGGGCAATGTGATTGTGTGCGGTGCCGATATCAAAATATTCCCAGTTGGGTGACAAACCACTCTTTTACCTGATGAGCAGCAGAGCCTACTCATCTAACGTCATGTATGAATTAAGTTATTGCTCATGAATGCATTTACTGCTAACAGTGAACAATTTCAACAGCCATATTGGAAGCACAGACTGACCATGACGGGGGGGAGCTACATAAAAAAGGCACAGTCGGCCTCGGACAGTAAAATCGAGAATAACTTAGATGAAACAGTCAGTTGACTATCATCCTGAAGGCGAAGACGAATAATCTACCAAATGCCATCGAAAAGTACTCACGAATGAACTTCTGGTCTGACTGCTGGTCTTCATAAGTTAGTGGATATTGAGAGTGAACAGCAAGAACGTTCGAAAGTTATGTTGAACTAAACTATATGAACGAGTGTGGCACTGTTCAATAATAATGCGGTACGACATTTTTATGCGAATGTTTCTATTGGCCGCTCTGCCGGCGTACAAAGCATATTATGTCAGCCTCACAGCAGGTGAGCTTGGTTGATACAAGTGATAAGTGTTCCCCAAAGCAGTCAAAAAAATATTATTCTTTTACATTTGGCAATAGCATGCCAGTAATGAATAATGTTTGATTTAATGTAGCAGAAATAAACCAAGCCGCTATTGCATTCCTAATGGAAAGGACATACGGTCCAAGGCGAGAATGCCGAAAATTGACCGTCTGGCCATGTCCTCCAGGCGCATGTACGACTTCACTCACAATACAACTCATGTCCAACTGGCAGACTAAGAAGAGTGGCGAGGCTTCGAATGGGATAATCTTTGAGACAACTGGCCACTCTTTTCAGACTTCCCCTGTCCACCATCCAATACACCTGTTCCAAAGTCAAAGAAACCCTTGTGACCAAGTTTGTGCCACAGCATCTTGATTTCGAGGTTGTGGCTCGTGACATGGTCATCAGTAACCACATCTCTGTCACTTCACAAAAGCTATTTGCTGGTGGTGAGGCAGATGTTGCCATTCTGGTATTGGATGGGACCTATACATATACATAGGACGTTCTTCCGACTACCCCTCTGCTCGACGCGCCTTCTCTGTCCACACACACAGGCCACTCGTTAAGGCATGTTGGTGACGACGACTGGCTGCGCAGTACCTTACCATCAAAGAATGTTCTGCAACTTTTTTTCATGAATGCAATTGGTATTTTGTAGGTCAGAAATAGAAACCGCATGCACAAGTGAAACACCGGAGAGGAAATGACATGTACCTTTCATCTTACCAAGATTGCCAAAGACAGTGAGCGATGCCATGAAAAGAGAACAGGATGACTCCTTGCGAGAGAAGCAAGCTTGTGGCCACTGTTTTTGAGGAAATGTGCAAATACACATTGTGAGTTTTTCGATTGTGAATTGTATGTGACAGTGAATAACTCAATATTTTGGATATGAGGCCACCTTAATGCTGATGAAAAGGCATTCTACCTAAACCCAAAGGGAGGCAAAGTTGCTATCCGAAAGAGAGATAAAAGCACTTTGCTGGAGCCAATGACGATCTTTTCGCATGGTGCAGAAAATTTAGCAGCAATTGTTGCTGATTTACTTAATAGTATATATAAATATGCAATTACGTATACATGGTACCTAGAGGTTTAGTTCTCTTAATCTCTTGGTTCTCTAAATTTGAAACTCAAACTTCTATGCGTCTCTGAGAGTGTTAGTAATTGCTTTTGTGGTCGCGCCGTAAGATTGTTCGGTTTTCGGTTTTATCCAGGTTTGTCGTGGTATAGGTATGACAGGTAGGTATGCGTACAGGTATGGTACTTAAGGAGAAAACATTCCCATATCAAACTGCCGTGGCCAGTCATATGATAATGCCTCAAATATGTCGGGATGGGATACTGGTTTGCAAGCATGGATTAATCAATTGAATGAGTGGCCATATATGTCCCCTGTTCTGGACACAGCCTGAATTTTGTGGGAGGTAAAGCGGCAGAATGTTGTCTAGAAAGCCTGTAAAATTGTTTGACTTTGTTCAGCTTCTGTATTCCTTTTTCTCTGCTTCTACACATAGATGGAATGTTCTGTTAATGATTAATTTTTATTTTCCTAATGCATTGCAACCTCAGTTTAATGTAGGCATACATAGAAAGAAACATATATTGTATATTATATGGCATATCTCTCTACACTAGTACCTGCGGAGTGATTGCATCACACTTCACACGTGACTCTGCAAACAACAATTTAGTACCTTCCCTGCGACTATGGTTAATACGGAATATTACAGAAATGACGTGCAATCCTGTTCAATCCTAACGTACAAAATGGTTACTTAACAGCTCATGAACTTCTACTGTTTAGCAGCCAACTGCATTTTCCCCTTTAAACTTCAATCCTCATAATACGCGAATATAGTACAGCTCTGATCTTTTGACATTTCTAAATAGCTGCTCGTGGATTATTGCAGGGCCAGCAGGTAACTTGACAAACGTACCGGTAATGTTTAGTGAACGCAGACAGAGATGGTTTCAATCTCAGAAATAACTCATAGGGTAGAGATGCCCCAGGGCCAGGTTCTCTATTTGCGACAGTCGAAAACAACTTAAAAATCCAATTCCACGCTGAGTAATCAAGTACCCACCCAAGTTTGTGGAAGGATACGCTATGAAATATTGCACTCAAACGTGCACTGATAGTGAAACATCAATCAGCCAGGAGTTTGCACTGGCCTTGTACACACCACAAATCCCCCAAGCCTAGGCCCTCGAAACACTTTTTGCATGCCAGATGGCGACTAGAAAGGACAGAGCTGTCTCTGCCACATATCTGAATCGGGCAACAGCTAGAAGTTCGGCAAAGTATACCCTAGTTAAATGAGATGTCCTTGGAATATTATGAGGTGTTAAAAAATATAATGCTTTTGGTAAGCATCCACGTAAATATTTATTAATAATTTCCCTGGCGACAGGACTACAACCATAAGAAAAGAGAACACACCAAGGGGTACACCATGAATTATTGAATGCTGTACTGTTGGCCGAAGACACTTCCACATAATATGGTACAAACCATTGCTGTGAGTCACATAATATGTTGGGTACTGCAGAAGGAAGCCCATCTAAGCTCGTGTGTCACATGCTAGGACGAAATCGGAAGTGACAATTTATTCTGTTATGAGATCAAAGTCACATTCGGCTTGAAGTCCGGGTGACAAGCGATCAGCTCTTAATCACTCCCCAGTTTTCAAACGTTTAAATGTCATAAATTAATGAAGGAGACCTTGATACCACATAATATTATGTGGTATCGCCAGAAGGCTGTGTATCATGCCAGGTATACAAGGCCATTCAGGTACACAATTGGGAATTTTCACCTGCAGTATTCTACAGTATGGCATTATAGATGTTACGGCACTTCTAAATGATATATCAGTAATGAATTTTCTGTGCATTTCTTTAGTTGCATAGATTTTAAATCTATTATTTTCACATTAATTTCAGTGATAACTTCATAGTACTGTGCCGCATATTACGCCACGCAGTGCAGCCTCCTGCTATCACTATTTAAAAACCTGGTAGTGTTCCTCAAAGGAGTTCTTCGACCGTCAGGACAAACCAACAGTGCAGATATAAAACACTTTTCTACAATAGGAAATATCGAATATGAGTACAACTATTGGGACAAAAGTGGACCAAAAGTAGATTGATTCCAGTGGGTGCTTCTCAGCAGAACAGTGTGAACTGCCTAACTGCAGTATTACTCATATATGAAGACAAGTTCGCTATATGTATATAATCCTCCCGCCCTACGCGATATCGAACCGCGCCCAAAATTGTGCCATAAGTTTCAGAAAATGCGGAGATGAAGCAGCCAGTTAGTATAAGAGTGACACCACTCTGGCCCGACTGGCGTAGAAACAGATGTCGAAATTGAATAGGACGTGAGATTTGTGCCAAGCTTTCCATTCGTAAATAATAACAACTTGGGTGCTGGGAAAAGTATCTACCCGATCGCGAACAAGGTGGAGCACTTGATTGTTCAGATGTGGTTCAGAAGATCCGGAACGGCGCCCCGTGACCCAAAGGACACTACTGGCATCGAGGTGACTCATATGACTTCAACACATACCCATCTCCACTCACGATCGAGCTCCACAACACAACGCAATGTGTTAAAAGTCATACAAGCAGCATTTATTACTGATAATCGCTGAAATCGCTCGAAATCGCTAACTAATAAATGGCAACTGGTGAGGTCTTTCCCATTGACAAGTTTGGTGGCGACAGATCCTTCGCCGATTGGAGGCAGCTATACGACATGTATGCAGACGCATTAGAGTAGGAAAGGTACCAGTCCAGCTGAAGGCACAAACCGAACCTTGGAAGCTAGGTGGCAAACTAGCATTTCATGATTTTTTCCAACAATATTAAACACAGATAAGCAGACAAGTCACGAAGATGAGGATGGAGAGGGTTGATGTTGAGACAGGCATATAGTGGATTTTCATGAGAGGTAAAGCAATAGAATCTTACAAATCTTGACCAACTTGAGAAAATGTACGATATGTCACGTTATGACCAATTTCCTGGAGATGAAAATGTGGATGCAGCGACAACAAAAAGAGGGCTTCTCGCTGAACTCGGAAAAGAAGGAAAGAGGACGTCAGAGCTGCATCCATTTGTACGCCAATTTGGAAGACGCCTACGACTCCCAGAGCCAGCCTAGCCCGATTACCCATAAATAAAATGAGGAGGACTACGACTTTCCGGACTTACACCCCGGTCCTATTGATTTTTGCTGCATAGTGCAATTTATTTAAGTGACTTCCACTTTTGGGGGAAAATAAATTGAATGCTGTCACTTTACGATTAGGCCTACATGCCTACTTGAAAACACATTGATTTCATTTTATTGTGGCAATTAATCGTGATGAAAGTTCTCTCCTATGGAGTCGGCACGTTCCATCAATATTGGTATCAATGATACCCTGTCTTCAGTTGCCCCGAGTCTATCGTAACCCATTATTCCAAAACAACCTTTTGTTGTATTTGTGGTTGTGGGATTTGCTGTAATTCACCAGAAAATAATTATATGAAGGGAAAATGGTGTAAGTTGATATACTGCTGGGAAGGAACATGTTATGCAGATATAATGAAAAATTAGAATATTTGAACAGATTTTGTGGCCCAAATACGTAATGTGCGTAAATCGTACATATATATGCTGCATCTTAGGCTTAATTATTATGACAGTGAAAAGCTCAATAGCTTCACACCTAAGGAGAAGTCTAGTTAAGAGACATTAAGTTTCACATCTACCAGCAACCATTCCTTATTCCAAGGATGGGGTGTTGCATCAGGTAAGGAGTGGGTGCAAAATGACAACTTGCAAGTTTTTGGGAGCAGGAGTGATGGTAATCATTCATGGCAAGAATAATGACATAAAAGTCATATGACAGTCATAAAAGGACAATAAGAACACTTAATCTTGGATCAAAAAACTGACATATGTTCCTGTTCATGCCGTCTAGGACTGAAGAAGGAAACATTCTCCTTAGGTGATATTGCTTTAGCGTCTCTTGAGTAAGGCTGTGGTCGGGAATGTTTGCAAGCGACACTGTAATAATGAACTACGAGCCCATTCTCGGAAGTCTGTCACATTCAGATAATGTACAACTTGCAAGTCCTCCACATGACCATCCAGGAACGTTTCTCGTCTGTCAGTGAGTGAGTGGTGACTGAGCATTGCGTTCCGAAAGCTACTACTTGAATGGCCAAATGTGTATGGGACCATAATAAGTAATAAAGAACGATAGGTACAGTACAGCTACGTATATGAGGCCAAGCCAAGCTACAAACCACAATAGGTTCGCCTACAAAAGGTTACTCGCAAAGTTTCTCACCTCTGCTCACCCACTTCACACGAGACAGGGCTTAACACAGCCACACATAAGATCAAGCACAAGGCCGTGTAAGGCAGGTAAATGTTTCGCATCGGAAGTCTGTTCGACCTTGAAACTTGAATGGAAGCATCAGGACGATGTATGATTTCATACTACAAAATACACCGATATTCTGTTGCCCGGTGGTCCAGACCCAGATGGACAACCGGATGCTTGTCATTATGCAGGGAAAACAATTAACGGCGGTACACTGCCACTTATCGTTGATGAATTATTGACTCACGGCCAGAGGAGTTGTGACAGGTCGGTTGATAGTTGTGTGTAAACTGCAAAGGATCGTGACATGAGAACCTGTTCTATTTGTGCCCTTCAATCATAGTTATAATATAACTGGTCCCACGGCAAAATGATAATCGGTGTACAGTACGTCACACCAAACCTATATGCAGTGAAGACCCAACATAATTCGGGAAATAACAAATCCCCAGACGGACAGTGTAATTTTCATACTCAAGCATTCAACCTAACTCTGATTCCATCATACACATATGTGCGTGAAAAACCTTTTAGACCTAATATACATATGATTACTACTGTATAATATTATAATACAAATACACCAATATTCTGTGACCAGATGGAAAACTGGATGGACAAACATGTTAAGACATTTGTTCGTCACGATGCAGAGACACCGTAAGAATAGGCTTACATACAGTACATTTTCAGAATAGGCGTACATGATCAATGCTGTGAATAAGCTGTACTGAAATATTCTTCTTAGGGTAGCCTGTAAATCGTCAGACATGGTACAAACGAAAAGCAGATCAGGGGAACTGGACAGGTCAGGCAATGGCTCTTGTTACAGAGAGGCAGATGACCACTATGCAAATATTCCAATGGGTACCACATTCACCTTATGGGAAAAATGGGGGTTAAAAGCTTGGACGACGAGCACAACAACTAGGACAAACGTGGAACCGAAATAGATTGGTTAGCCATGGGAATCCGATTCAACCCGGGCTACCGGTGCAGGATGCATGCATTCAGAATGGTCAGTACAATTCAATTTGTAGCCACTCTTTGAGTAGCATACTGTAGAGTGTACGCACGCCTTTTCTGTGCCTCGTGTCACCCATTTGATTGAGACATTGTACTTTCTAGTGAACCTGAATACCAACTTGAAACATACTTTCAAGTTGTATCAAAACCTTCTTCGGATCAGGTCTAAAAGATTAATTTCGAACTAGAAGTAGTCGACAGGATTTACTTATTTTACCATGTTCCATTTAGCCTGTCTTGCCGTTAATAATACCTTTAATTTTTGAGGCTTTGCTTTTTAAAATGCATTTAGACCACCATACATCATTACAAAAATTCGTTAACATATGAACTAATTTATATTCTCCTTGAAAATTGTACTGCAAAGAAAACATTGAAAGTGCGCTCTGACCAGCTGAACAGTGATATCCAACTGATTAAATATTTTCCGAATATGGAAAGACGCCAAAATTATGCACCACCTAAAAGAACATCACGCAACGCCAATCATTAAAGGTCAGTCGAGTTCAGATACATTCGTTGACTTCTTTTGAAAAGAAATCCCCCATTCTTGTGAAAGAGGAAATAACAGCTTAAAGCCTCAAATCATCGCACCTCGCGCCATCAGGAAACTTCGTTCCGGGGAACTCTTTTGGAGACATGCAGGGTCTGCGGGGGAAGTAATTTTCCCAATGTCACAATATCTTTCAGATGGATGCAAACCCAGTGGGACCGAAGCCACTGCCCCATGCCCTCATGAGGATAGCCGAGGCATAACCACCCCAACCATTGTCCCGAAACCTCCAAGCAGTGAAGAGCAGCAGTGTGATATTATAATACTGCGTGCTGGTTGGAAAAGGCGGAAATCTTCTAGAACGACTCTTGTATTGGAATGATACACAGAAAGAGCTGAAGGCAAGAGGACTGCAGGATAAGGATAAAGAAGGATCGTAGAATGAAGACTTGGGAGACATTGAAGTCATTACGAGGGTCTTCACTCGTCTGCAGTTTACGAATATCTAAATAAACTGTTAGAAACAGACAAAAATAATCCTCTGTACACATAAATTCGATATGTCTCAGACACTTCACCATTTCTATCCAAAACCCGCGAAATCTTTCGCCTCATGAAGGACCCCAAAAAATTAGTGTAGCTCCCTCCTCTTTGTGGCTACTACCGGTTTGTTTGTTTGTTGTTGTTTTTTTTAAATTACCCACCTCCTGGTGTTGCGTTATAGTACAAAAGGACCTGCCCTGGGCAGCAGAAGAGAGGACAACAGAATTCGCCCCTGTTGGCCCCCAAACCAAATTGATGCGAGTACCGCCTCCAACTGATCAGACAAAGGACGAAAAGGAAACCACAGCATTTTATGAATGCAAACTCTTCAGTCACCATTCAGTGAGTTCAATACCTTCACTCTCTCTGTTAAATTACTTTTTGTTAAGGGGTTTATGTATCTTCTTATAAATGTCACATGAGTAAATAAATCATTCCCAGAAGGGAATAAAACTACCCTATAAAACAATATTAATTAATACAATAATTATCAGCAACTCTAATAAATGGCGTTGGTGGTGGTCACAATCGTCCTCTGGTTGTAGTCTTCTTCAATTATTCGCCGGTGACCTGTGGTGACCACATAACCCGCCATCAACATGATGGCCAAAGTTAATTTGGTGACAACTGCATCCATACTGAATACGATAATAATGCACCCTCAGCAGCAGTGGTACGCATAACAAATCCCTTTGCAGCAGTCACGTTGTTGCAAAGGACATCAGGGCCTTGCACCTCCGAGGGATAGTGAAGTATAGACATGTCGTTGAACTCCACACATTATTTAGGTAACTCTTTGCAGCAATGTGTTGCAGAAAATTTAATATCGATTAATAACTATGTAAGAACAAAAGCATCGCTAAAATATCAACTCATGTTCCTGATCAGATTTAACGTTTTCATAGTAAATATTTCTTTTTTTGACCTGCTATTTAAGAGAAAAATAATGAACATGCTGATGGCAGGCGCCAACACGAATGAAGGCAAACCACATTTTCCGAACGTATTTACCATGTTATTTTGTTTGATACTTTCTGACCACGGAGGAAAATCCAGACATGCACATGCAGCACATATAAAGAAGATCCACAAAGAGACTAGATTGAACTTTTCCTAATTATTCTTATCTTCGCCAATGACAGAAAAACGTTCAATGAATTATTACGCCGAGCTTCATTTATCAGAAAACAACTTCCCAAGATACGACCTTTTCCAAACATGAAAACACATCTTCCAATATCCAAACATCCGCCTTCCCTTGACGAACTGGCTCAAGGCAGACTTTCGAAACTAATTATAAGGGTGAATACAGATTTTAAATGGGTAGATTATGGTACCCAGAATGGACAGGCGAGATGAGCCGCAGCTGCTAGGGAAAGGTTACCACTATGGGGTGGTTCATCATTATCGCACTCCGACATAATCTTGACATCCATGGAAATGCCAGGATAAAATGCAAGTATAGTATTCTAGGTATACGGTAATTGGTATCTGTCGATATTGACCTTTCTTCAGTGGCTTATGTTTTGTATAATTCGGAGCTGTGTCCCCCTAAGAGGGCTCCGCCCTATAATGTGGTAAATAAAATAAAGTATTCTAGGTATACATTTGATGGTCGATCACACGAGAATAAGTTGCTAGCCGACCAGAAGGTCGAAAATGTTCGAGCATGAAGTCCCGAATTCGTTAACATATTAACAAATTTCTATTCAATTTGAAAATTGAAGTATTGGAAGTGCGCTCTGCCCAGCTCAACAATGATATCAAACTGATTTAATATATTTCTAATAATATGGAAATATGTCATTATGCGCCATGAAAAGAAGAAGAAAAAAATCATGTAACGCCAGTAATAAAAGGTCAATCGAGTTCACAAACATTGACTTATTTTTGAAAGAAATTCAGTAACTCTGGAGGTGAATAATATATCGGACCTCGCGCCATCAGCAAACTTCGTTCTGGGGACCTACAGGGGCTGTGGAGATTTTTTTTCTTCTTTATATCTTGCAGATATGCAAAGCCAGTGGGACCGAAGCCACAGCCTGATGCCCCCATGAGGATGGTCGATGCACCACCAGCATTGTCCCAAAACCAGCCAGTGTAGAGGACCAGTATGGAACAATAATACTGGATGTTACTCTAATTATATTATAAACATAATATGTACTTGGTATTATATCCATGTATAATACTGTACAAAAAATCGCCAGTTAATACTTGAAGGTCACAAGCATTCACATTTTGGAACCCCGGCAAATCTGGGCTAATTGAGAGCATAAGTACATGGAAGGGATGTTTCGTCTTCATTATAACACCTCCGCACATTTCAACTCCAGATCGACATGGCGCCTGTTAGAGGAAGGCTCTACAGGAGTTGAAGGACGTCGTGGGTGACCAGGGGGGTGGTTTGGGGACAGATCACTCCAGCGAGGAGAGGATGGGCTCGGAGGAGGAGAGTGGTCGTAAATACAGGGTGACTGTGCTCAGAGGCCGACGATCCAGGAGACTTATATAGAGGACACTAAATCGTCCGAAGAGGAGGAGGAAAACACGACCATACACCTGACTATAGACAATCATCACGTGACAGGCCATGGGTATGCTCATATTGTGGGGCTGGTTTCCGTGGGAAATCGGATTCGGAGTGGCACGAAACCACACACACACACTGAGGAGTACTCCACAATTTTCTGACGTCATGGGAGGAGAAGTTTCCAGCTTTCTAGAGTGTGAAAATTGCACACATGAACAAAGAACAACATGAGCAGCTGAAGACATGTGTTACAACTCTTCACACTCGCATGTCATATATTCCCACCGTCGGAACTGTCTCGCATGATTGTGCATGTGATCAAAATAACTATTTCCATCACTTTGCAGGACCACTCATGACCAGGGTGCAAACTCTCCGGAAAGACATACTGAACGTTCCCAGTCACATGATCGGAAGACACGACTGTTCCATCACGGTATGATGTCAGTGCAAAGTGTGACCGCTCCGAAACAAGCCGAGTTCCAGAGATGATACAAGATGGCAAGTGGAATGAACTTCAGAAACTAGCTGGGAACCTGGAAAATCACTCAAGAGTTTAATCCAGTTCGTGAAAAACAATGCCTGCGAGGTTCTGAACAGCGTGACTGCAATGTTCATCAACGGACAAAGGATAAATTATTATCAGCGGGGACAGTTCGACTTGCACGCTTCATGCAGCTCTGTCAAGTGGAACACAGTACGATACATGTGAGCATTAAGGTCTCAATACTTGATCCTTAGCAGTAGTGGCAAAATGAGAGTCAGTCTTGCGACTCAGGTAAGCGAACAGTGTGATGGGAATCATGTGGTGGCCCAAGAAACTATGTTTATGGTTTTGCATTCCACTGAACAAGATTATGAAACATACTCCTCCAACAGACAATGGGCGTGTGGAAAAAGGGGTGGGCGCAGTAAAGCAGCTCTTGCGTAAATCGAGGGATGGAGGCACGAAGTTCTCTCGCATACTTTCTGGAATACCACACCAACCCACGATTGGGGGGATATTCACCAGCGCAGCTGTTTTATGGCCGTCGCATCAGAACGTCGCTCCCAATGATGACAGAACTGCTGACTCCAGGAATGGTGGACTGGGACGAAGTACGCGTACTACAACGCCTTCGGCAGGAGAAGATGAAATACTACGCAGACTTAGGGTCCGGGCCTGAGGTGAAGGGGGCAGTAAGGAACAAAATAGTCATGAACCACAGCCCGACTCGTCATCGTTCGGTGCAATGTCCTCATTCCTGAACAATTTTTTTGTCGCTTAATATTCTAGTTTATGGCAAAGAAAAGCCAACAATAAATCAATCATACCACCAGGACTATGGATCACCACGGCCGACGTTATGTATGCCTCAAGATTGCTGGCACAATTGCTACAAATAATTGCAGTAAAACATTACAAGCAAACAAAAAACTGCACTTCATGCTACCACTAACCTCTTCAATAGCTACCCATCTGTAAGGATGTACGAGCAGTCAACTGCAAAGCTTGTGGAGAGTTACTCTCATTTGAAGCCCTTCCTGAATGCAAAAGCAAACGTAAGATCCATCTTCAATTTGCTCACAATATCTGCATCACTGAATGAGACTGTCCTAACTACAACACGATCATCATCACCGTATCCATCGTTGACGATTTCCACTCTCACCAAGCAGAAACAGGTGCTTCCTCTGTGCAGAGAGACCTTCCTACACTACCTGCCCGAAGTCTGAGCAAACCTTGCATGTGCATAGTATCTCTCTCGACGACACGGGTGGAAAACATGGTTCACATCTTTTATAATAATGGGAGGGTAAAAGCAAGCATCACTAATATTATGAAAACCTTAATTACGGTACCAACTTAACAACCTGAGATTTAGCAATGTGACGGCTGTTGATTGCTATTGGTCTTGTTTTATACCTTTTGATGGCGTTGTTCAATCATGGTTTCCAAGAGGTGGAAAAAACAACAACAAGAGTGAATGGCGACCGGCAACCAGAATGGGAAAAACCAAAAGTTGGTGCTCGTCTAAAAACCTAGCTTCCACCACACCGAGAAAAGGATTATGAATCTATAAAATTGAAATTACTTCGACATTTCATGATGCTTAAGCAGACGAATAAGGAAAATGAGGATGGGGAGGGTTGATTTCTCTGAGAGGATTGATGCTGAGACAAGCATGGTTTGTACGAGTCACTTTACCTCTCCTGAAAAGTCAACATAAAATGTAAGATTTTCATGCCATATTACAGGCCCAAAAGACAATGTCTTGGATATTAAAATGTGGATGCAGTGGCAGCGCTGTACACGGCAAAGAAGTACCTTTCCAAACGACTGTGAACCTAGGATTGAGAAACAATTTCGAGATATGTGCAAACCAGATCAGAACGGTACTCTCTCAGAGGACCAAATCCTAGAAGAACATGTGCTACAATATTACTTTACAATTATACTGTATATATGATAGAACCATTTCCATAATAGCTGGTTTTTATTTAAAATTCCATTTTAAAAATACCATGTGTTTCAAATTGTTGGAAATTCAGCTAGGAATGACCACCAGCCAAATGATAAGGAGCACTTGTCAAAGTGAGATCCTGCAGATCATTGGGGAAAGAGAGACCAGAACGCAACACCAGACAAGTTGTCGTAAATGACACTTTTATTTTTATTTTTAAAATCCAGTCGGCGAAAAACAATCCCTACGAGGTTATGAACAACGTCGCTGCAATGTTCCTCAACAGAAAGAGGATCAATTATTCTCAGCGGGGGGCAGTACGGCCTGAATTTCAGAGACAACTCAGCACACTATGATATTACGTATACTAACCTCTGCAAAGATGTATGAGCAGTCAACTGCAAAGCTTGTGGAAAGTTACCCTCACTTGAAAGGAAAGCATTTCCTTAATGCAAAATCAAACGTAAGATCCATCTGCACACGTTTTCTTACGTTTGGGTCAAAAATTATTTTTGTGTGTATGACAGAAGCGAGACTAATTATATAGGCTTCCCACCCAGCGGAAAGTATTAAAATCCAACGTCACCCAAAAACAAGACACTGCACTTATTATTTATTTCGTATTCGGTGAAGTCGTCATAGGGCTGTCCGAACGGATTTACGATTTATTTATTTTTGTACCACTGTGCTGCTTACTTTTAACTTCTTACATTGACAAGGATTGTTTTAAATATGAAAATACGTAATAGCTTCTCATATTGGAATGAAAGTATAAATCATTTTTAACAAATGGAGTAAAGGTCGCTACTGGCATTTTGCATCTCGCTGTGCCAAAATGACTTTTCTTCCGCAGAGGATGACTAAGAGGAAGCGAGAAGAAGAATAAGTTTCTTCATGGCAATATAAAGGTGGATCCAAAACATGTGACCAGCACGTCACCCACCAGAAACCGCCTGCTTTTAAAGAAAGGCCATATTGTTGATGATAACTACTGCCAGTATTACCTTCCATGAGAAGTAAAAAGATAAGAAAGACGAAGACGGAAATGATAAGAAAAACCAGACACAAGAGCTTCGACTGGCCATGCCATGCACGTAGGAACAGCAGGATTTTGAAGCAGATGAGCGCCTGCTGGTGAATGCAAGAAATGGAATAGTCGGACTTCCACATTGTTGGCAGAATGGCTGACAGCACTATATTGAAAATTTGGCTGGCAACTGTGGGGCAACAATAATGGAAATAAGCAAGTGGTGCGACATCAGCCTCATCCGGATCAAATGTCAAGGTGGAGTAGTTGAAATACACAATGACCAATTTAGATCCGGCCGTAGCTACAGCCTGGCATCATTGAAGGTGCCAAAAATGGGACCAATGATCTTTCCAGCGACTCAACAAACTCATAAGAGAAATAAGTGAAACCCCTGAAGACTAGGAACACTGCGGTAGACCTAATTCATTACTTAATTGGTATAAGCACATTGGGATATCTGGAATTATCTGGCCGGTTTTGGTATAAAACTCCGGGTGTCTCAAGTCATCTCCGCCTGCAACAGAGACAATAGGGCAACAATCCGGGTCTATTTGTATTGAACCTCTTGGAAGTAATTGTAATTGAAGTTGAAATAGCACACTCACCAGTGGCAGTAGGTATAGAGGTGTTAATGAATAATTCACGAAATGAATCACTAGGCAAACTTGTCTCAATTTGTGTCAAATAATCATCCATCACGTATTAAGTCATTCATACAATTGCTAATATGTTTCCTAATTAGGACATTAGTACATGATATTTAAAAATAAGGACGAGTAACACTGCAGTCATCTGTGAAGACTGTCTTAGCGGTCCACTTTTTAGTATTACCATACATGTGTTTGTAACATGTCCTGGAGTACTATCAGGGTCAAAAAGATTGTCGGACTGTTATGGAATCGTCCGCGACTTTTTCTCCCGCCAATCAGTGTGCCAGGTGCAGGTGATTTGGGCGA
>JYFJ02007117.1:0-16763 GCA_000934665.2 Catajapyx aquilonaris
GGTGGAGACGACTATTCCTGGAGAAGAATATACTTCTTTCGAGGGCAAGAGGTTGGCAAATGTGGGCCTGCCCACCGAGGAACAAGATGCGATCACCCTGGAGTACTTGCACGCGCACGCCGTTCTATTCGGACCGGATGTGGCGGCGGTTCGGAACAAGCGCAGTTTCGGACGTGGCGGATCCGGAAAACCCCGCCGACGCCGTTAATCTGCGCTACTTGAAGCGGAGAGGGATGTTTCTGGACGCGGATACAAATAATTATAACGCCTGGTCCCACAGGATTACCGGTGTGGGCGACCCGAGGGGAGATCGCGACGCCGTGCCGAAACACTATCTGGATGGGAGTCTGGCGAGTCTTACGGAGCACTTTAATAAGAGTGCTTTGCAGAGAGGAGGAGGAGGAGGAGGAGGAGGAGCGGGCTTCGACGCCCAAAGCGCCACTCTTTCCAATCTGGCCGGCCCGGTGCATGAGCATGACGCCGTCACCAAACAATACGTCGACGAGGTTGCTTCCGGGGCGCTGATGAAGCACTTTAACGAACACGCCGTTCTACTTCCCCCCGGAGCCGATTCGCCCGTATCCGTTCGGGACAAACGCGTTTCGATGCTGGCCGATCCCGTGAAACCCACCGATGCGGTCAACCTGCGTTTTCTGAGACAGTATGGAATGACACATGATTCCGAAGCAAATTTCAGTGCCAAGGGGCATAGGATTCGGAACCTGGCCGATCCGGCGGCCGATCGGGATGCGGCCTCGAAAAAGTACGTTGATGGGCTGAGGGAGGAATCTCTGCTGCTGCTGCGGAGTGGGGAGGGCTTCGACGCTCGGGGCGTTACCATATCTAACGCGGCCGACCCGCTTCTGGACGGCGATGTTGCCAACAAGGGCTACGTGGATGGCGCGCTGTTGGAGAGTGCGAAACGCGTTGATGCCGTTTTGCTTCCCTCCGATCCCGCTAAGCCCGTGCTGGTCGGAAATAGGCGCGTGTCGCTGCTGGAAGATCCCGAAAAACCCACCGACGCCGTTAATCTGAGATATCTTAGGCAGCTGCGTGCGCTGACCCCAGATGCGGATTCGAATTACAATCTCAAGGGTCACAGACTTATGCATGTGGGCGACCCTACCGACGATCGAGACGCAATTCATAAGAAATACTTGGAAGGGGTATTGACCGAAACCGCGCACACCGTTGCCAAAAATGCTTTGGGACTGGCCGATGGCAAGGAGTTCTTTACGGCGAAAGGTCTGAAGGTGTCCAACATCGGAGATCCCGTGGGAGGAAAGGACGCGACCAACAAACGGTACGTGGATGGGCGCGCCTTGCTTCTCGATCCCGGAACGAAAGTTTACAGCGCGAAGGGTGCCAGAGTGAGTCGAGTTGGCGATCCGGAGGAGCCTCGAGACGCCGTTCACAAGAAATATTTAGACGACGCGTTCGACGAGCGCGTTCTCGCGCGTGTTGAGGGGTCATCTCCTTTCGATGCGCGTGACTCGAGAATTACGAAAATAGGGGATCCGGAAGACGACCAGGACGTGGCCAGCAAACACTATGTCGACCGACAGAGATCCGACGTCGTCGCCTTATTCCGAAAAACATTGCATACCACCCTAGAGAAAATTCAGCAATGGTTGCAGCTCCAGGACGGGGTGGAAGACCTGGACAAGATTTTTACAGAGCTGTTGTCATTCGTTAGCGTGCCAGAGGAGCTTGTATAATCGACAAAGACCGCGGGCAGGTACAGAGAATGTATGGGAAAGGAAATAAAGATTTGAATCTGCCGGCATTCTTGTTGTAATTTTTTTTTTATTCCCCCCAACGCAGCGTGTGCTTTAGCCTCGTTTTTTTCCCCCCTCTTTTTTTCCCCCCAACTTTACTCCCCAACTCCTTAGCGTCCCGCCTCTCTCGCCGGGCATTCCGGGCGCATTCCTGTGGCTAGTATTACCGCTGCTGCTGCTGCTGCTGCTGCTGCTCCCCCCAAGTAGCGCTTAAACCCGTCCTTCAGCTCTGGTTGGTGGCAGGAATGCACCCCCTCCATCTGGTATGATACACGTGCGCTCGCTCGCCGAGCACGTGTGCTTGCTGTTCAGCTGGTGCCAGCTGGCTGAATAATAATATGCTTGCTGCTGCTGCTGCTGCTGCTGCTGCTGCTGCTGCTGCTGGCGCGAATAATTATTATTTCTGTTATGCATTGCACTGCACACGCTTGATCGGAATTTCGACAATGCACAATATTTTCTGGGGTGTGGGGGCCTGGGCCGTGGGAGGGCCAAAATCCCCAACTTATATTCCGCGCGCGGCACAGTATATTAGTTTTTCCCCTTATAATCCTCGCGGCAAGTATGTGGTTCGAATCTCCCGCCGCTCCCCCAAATATTTTTTCGGGACCTTCCCACCGGCCCACTGATATTCTGGACCTGCCAAATTGTGCCACGTCACGTGATCGGAATTTAGGCAATGCCAAATTTTCCCCTACGGTGAGGCCCTGGGGGGCCCCGTGGTGGGAGGACCATGTGGTGGCGGTGGCTGCATATAGGGCGCCTCCCAGCACCTCTCTTACCAGGCATGCGGCTTTGGCCGTGATCCTAAGAGCAACGTCATCCTAATCGGGAGGCCCTGGGTTCCAGCCCGGCTCGGCGCCGCTGCGGATTTTTATTTCGCCAACTCGGGCGACGGTGCTGCCACTGCCGCGGGGGCCGCCGCTGCTTGTAAATGCGTAGCTTCTCGCCGAGCCTCCTGATTGGCTGGAGACTCTTCCCACGCATATTTACTAGTTACACAAATCGCCGCAGTGGCGCTTTCCCATGTTAAACTCGCATAGACGGTGGCGACACTGCGGAATTTTTCCATGAGGCTCCGTAAGCCGCCGTGGACCACTACTCCTGTACGACTATAGAGAAGTATAACATTTGAACTCGGATACTGAATACACTATATAATATTATTCTTATACTATACACAACTGGTCAGTGTATAGCGTTCAATTTTCTGAGCATTTAAAGGCAGGCCACAAACGTTTCTATCCATATTCTGCTGCATATATCTGCTGCATACATTCCGCTAAAAGGATTGCTACAAAAATATTCACCGGCACGTTGAAAACAGACTAATCGAGATATAATCCTGTACGTGATGACCTGTGGTTGCAAAATGGTGTTGAGAGAATTTTCCACTTCCATTTAGTCAATGGGTTCCTAGACATGAAAAATTACCGAGGTTCTCGTCGGTCACAGTGCCACGAATGGCGCTATAGTCGAATCCAATAATAATTATGGCCGCCATCCGCTGTGATGGAAATTCTAATTTATTGTTTTTATAGATTTACACCCGTGTCGACCATGTAATAGCTCCAAATTTAGTTCGAGAAATTAATTTTTGATGCTGTTTTAATCATGTGGAGTCATCTTTACTGTCAAAGGTCGCGGTCAAGGTCATTTTATGTTATAACTAAATTCTCAACACTAAACCGACTTTCCACGTCCTTGTTGCTTAACATTGCTTAACGTAATTTTTCCCGCGACTGAGGTTCTCCTTCGCATAACATGGCCCATACATACGGTGTATTTAAGTGTATAACCCCGCGGCCTTCACCGTGGCATCATTCTGTTGCCTCAATGTGTCCGTTTCGTGTTTTCATTTGTTCCTCTGGTACACAGTCAAACAAACCACAGTATTCGCGACAATCGCTTATGCAACATGGTATGGTGACTGGTGTCTGGTCATTGGTAAAAAAAGAGAGACAAAGGCCTATCGAATACCATCAGTCTGGCACTGCCTGTCCCATTTACATGCCAAGTTCGTTACGTAATGATTAGACAAAGCTCGTAACATTTTATTTCCATCAACCAGAGGATAGATAATTTTATGTACAGATAGATTATTATTCGTTTGGCCTGCGCCCCTCATCCCACAAAATAATTGACCAATGTGAAGTTGCCAACCGGTATGGTTGTTCCTGAACTTTCAAATAGAGCGTTAGAATCTGCGTAGAATGCACTGTATATGGTAGAAAGATACTCCAATTGTATCCAAATTATATTGTCATTATTTTTCGTATTCAGCACCTCGAAATTAGTCAAAATTTGATATTTCCATTGCATAAGTTTTTTTGTGTTGCCCAGTGATATAATTAGAAACATACGTCATGTCACACACAGTATCGACATGTCATATTTATGCAACTACCTCAGCAGCTGCCCTATACATCGCTACAATCATACTGTGTAGACCTACACCGATGATGGGAATGAATAATGTTGCAAATGATAATAATTATATCAGTGGGCTAGAGGTGTTCTTTTGTCTATAAATGGAATGGTTAGAAACCTTATGCACTCAGGTTCCACCTACAAGCTTGCTGTACAGTGTACAGTCCTATGAAAATTGTTGATAAAGAAACTATTATCCCGTAATAGAGCAGTTCTCTCTGACGTGGAGTGGATTACCACCATTTGAATAGATTTTTCTTATTTTCTTCTAACTCTGTGCAAGGACATTAAGGGTGTAGGGTCAGGATGGGGATTCTTGAAAATTGTTGATTTAAGACAGTGGTCCTATAGGAATGGGGTTGATCGATATTGTATTTCAAAAGTTTTGTCATAAAAATCATGAGAAACATATGTCATGTCACCCACAGTATCGACATGGCATCGTTATCCAACTGCAGGTAGAAGGGATTAACCACTCGACTGTCAAGTGTACACTGGAGTACCAAATTCAAAGAGTACCAAGGAGTACCAAAGAGTAAAGTAACCTAAGGAGTACCTACCAGCACTGCAGGTGAACACCGGAGTACCGAAGTGGTTAACCCCTTGTGCAACTACCTCAGCAGCTGCCCTACACATCCCTACATCCTGTGGACCTACACCGATGGTGCTGGGAATGAATAATGTTGCACGTGATATGTCAGTGGACTACAGGATGACCAATCAAAACGCAACAAACGCCAACAAAGCCATTTCGAGATATTCAACAAAAACCGATTGCTCCCAAATGGAATGTGACCAAGAAACAAAGTGTGCAGTACATTATGCCCATATGCAGTGGTGGTTAATGGTGTATGTAATGAAATCAGGAATTGCCTAGTCACGAGAAAAAAATCAATCAAAATTTGACTTATTGCGTTTTGATTGGGTATACATGTGTCAGATGTTGCGTTTTGATCGATTATTATTATCATTGGCCGTATTAATAAACTGTGATAGATTCTTAGTTTCTTCTATCAGCAGGAACCATGATACCATATACTTGACACTAATTATAATCTAAACACAATGCTAATCATGAGAACATTATTCGCTATTTTTTTTAAATTTTATTACATAATTATACACCCTTCGGGGTTGGAGCGAGTCGATGAGAACAACATACGTACGGCTACTGTAGTACTGTGTGGGTTGGTTAGCTTACTCTATGGGGTTGGTAAGATATCGGCGGCCATTTGTAACAGTTGCGCATCGCACTCTCTCATTGGCTGCTTGGCACATGTTGCGTTTTGAAGGAGCCGGTATGGGTCACATATTGCGTTTTGAAGCAACACTCCATTTTCCAGCCCTTATAACACGGTAGATATTGCATTTAGAAATGTCACTTATGATACTAAGATAAAAAACAGAAGATGACTACATAATAATTATTACACCTATTCTGAAATAAAATTTACAGCCAAACTCCCTTATTTATTTTACATACTGTCATCATGAGCTGTATAATTTCACTCTTAAAAATCCCAAATAGTAACACAAATAATTGCATTAATAATTGTAATAATTGAATTTGGTCAATCAAGATGGCTAGGTGTACTGTGTTTACGCTAGTCATCGCTGGATACACCCATTTTTGGGACAATGCCGTCATGTAATGAATGAATGAATAAATGACGTAACACAAATAGGCATACTGCGTGGTGTTTCATAATAATTCCGACAAATATAAACTTCTATAGGTAACCCTCTGGTCGCCAGTACAGCAGTAGATCGCTTCATGTGGTGCACTGTGTCATTTTGCCTCTGCGGTTAAAATTTTAACCAAAATATATGGTTATTATTTTAATCTGCCAATGCCCATGTTGGGTCGGAGTCAAATCGAAGACGCTAGGAATTTAATCCAATAATATTGGAATACTTTTATAGGAGTGTACACTAAAATGGTTTCGGTTTCATGGCCCACGTATATATTGGAAAATAAAATTTGGTGAAAATAATGATTCCAATATGATAAAATATTTCTAGTGTCCATGGTATTTAATGTTATTTGAAACCAACCGAAATAAACCAGGGGAGGAAATGATAAGAGACCAACCAGTGACGATGTAGACCACCAGACGCACTGGCCTATAAATTTAAATACTCGTACATTTTCCATGCAGATTTATTCAAATTGCTTCCAGGCCATACACATCCTTGCTGAGCGCAGGTTACTCATTAAATGAGTTTATAACGAGCTTTTGGTTCTCATAGGAGAGAACTTCCAATATTTCCTGGCGCACCGCAATTGTCAGTCAGATGGATCTCGGTTTGTGATTTAGAAAGCAGGCTACTGGAAGAAGTGCCGAATCCGCCTTTGCTAGAATTTTAAAAAGATCAGTATACATCAGTTACCTTTAACTTCTAACCAGCCCATTCTCTGTAAAATCTGCTGTCCACAAACTGCCTAAAAGCGATCAAAAAAATGTCCCACACGTCTTTAAAAGCTCAATACACCGCGCAGTTGGACCACTCACTCATAAGTACGTATATCAGGTCAAAATCTCAAAAAGTAAAGTTCTTTTACAATTATTATTACGATCTGTTTCTCGAGTAAAATGGCGTCTATAGCAACATTACCAACGTACAATACTTCTCTGATTTACAAATAATGTGTCTTTATCCACTATTTGGAACATTTTTATTGCCACGGGTACGTTCTTCTATGTAAGTAAAGGCTAAAAGTTGCCAGCAGAAAACTGATAGAATGGGCACAATAAGGATATTAATAATTGTTTACTGTGTGTGCATGTTATAATTATATAATCAGAGATTTTTCCAGAGAGACGTAAAGCTGGACCTGAGCGTATGTGTGTCAAAAGTGAAATCTCAAATTTAATGATATTGGAGGAAATATTATCGTCTCATTCTCTTTACAAGCACTTTACAATTTCAGGGAACACGCAGCCTGCCATAGACGGTAGTGTGATCTTGAAGTAATATTAATTTTCCGCCTTATTTTTTGGTCAATGCTCAAGAACATTCGCAAATAAAAAACCAAATTAGTCAGTAGGAAATTCACATTAGGTTATGTTCAGGCGAATCTCTGACTTGTCCCACTGTGTAGTGCAATGAACAATAAATTTGCAAAAAATTTCTTACCATTGTTCTTTGTCATTGGTGACAGTTATTCGTTTAATGAACAGAAGATTTCCAGTCATGTTCGCAGTAATGCCACTGCTAAAGTCCAGAGGCGCAAAGTTCCCAACGACGACTCTTTCAACAGTCGAATTAAGACTCACTCTGCAACAGCATTTTGCCTTACATGATAATAATAATACAGATGCATTTCAAAATACATATTTCACCGCATACTTACGCTACAGGAAATGATATTGGTCCGGTTGTCTTGTTGTCTGCATCTGACAATGTGATCTTAAGCGTCAGGGATAATGTTATTAGGCTCCTATATGTGATGCTAATTCGGAACTGGCTTCCTGTTTTGCATTAAACACAGTCGAGAATGTAATTATTAAAAACAATTGGCAAAGTTAAGTCAAAAATGTAAACTGACCACAGTAAGGGGGTATGTCCAAAGTTTTCAAAAATTGCACTCCTGTGGCGTTAGTTTCCTTGGAGTGAAATCCCATTTTCCCGCATGGGCCATAAGTTCCATTGCAAGTGAAGTACTTCCCATCCTCAAAGTCACTGTAGTTTTTGTGTGAAGGAGCAGGGAAGGATACGAAGGAACAGTCTTCGGAAAGGATAGAGCTCGTGAAATATGCTGGCGCAAACAAGTGGTTGCAAAATAGCTCTAAAACGAGGAAGTGAAGCAGTGTGTACTTGAAACGATGAAACTACTTTGTAATTAATAGTCTCAGGGGATTGCTTACGGAGACTGACGTTGCACCCTGGCTGTGACGATCCTCCGTTGACGTAGTAATCCACGTGTCCCTGACGATCGCTGCAGCCCATAGGAATCAGTGGCAAGGCTTTGGTGACTATTAATGTGTCGTTTCCGTTTGTGTGCACCACGTCCACGTAGTTGGCGTGAGAAGAGTTCAACCTTAGGCCCCCGCAAAGTATTTCCAAGATGCAAGATCCAGGATCCAATGCTGCATTTTATATAGTTTAGAATGGCATTATTGGACAGCGCTACCCAGAGATGGTGTTCGGGCTGCACATTATAGCAACACGGTCTGTGGGTCATTGAATATCTCTCTTCATTTGTTTTCCTTTGGCTATAGTATATACTTTCTCATTAGAGCAGCAGCGTAAACAAAACAGGTTACTCATTGCTGGATTCATTGACACTTGCCTGTAATTCTGCCCACGTGAATTCCTTTTTTGATCAGATAATTTCCTACGTATCCCATGACCGTTGTTCCCCAGCTGAAGCCAATGAGATGCATCTTGTATGGGTCGGCCCCCATATCATTTATTAGCATCTCGCAGAAGATTCCTATTCGTCGTCCAGTTAAGTCACCATTTCGGGTGAGATAGGCAAGGTTAAAGTCGGGTGTGACCTCCTGACCTATGCGTATCACGTTTATACAAGAATCCTGAAACTGTATATCAAGCGCTACATTACACAATAAATTTTTGAAACCCTTACAGTAGAGGCCTATACAGCTTCGTTAACACGAGTGAGTTTTCTCTTTCTTTTTCTCTTTCTTCATCCCAAAGAAGAGGTTTATCGGTTTTTGCTCAAAGTCGCTTTTCAACAATACCTTCGGCCGACTTTGTTATTACACTCGAATTTCACCTACTATACTGGAAACACCATGTAATGACGCCAATTTTACATCCCTTTTAGTCCATTACACTCGTGAGAGCGTAGCTTACCGCCGCGTCGTAGCTTAGACCATGTGTTAATTACCTTCCAGAGATAAGCCTGTTCCATGGTAAGCATCCAAGAGTCTTGGGCAGACTGAGTCCATCCGTGGGTGACCAAAAGAGTGAAGCAGGACTTGTTAAAATTGCTCCCATTGAGAAGGTTGGTGTCGTTGAATTTCAGCTGTTGAACCAGAGAAGTGTTTGCGGAGTTTCTTAGGAAGAACTTGGTCTCTCTGAAGTTGCAGTCAGGTAAGCCCAATATGTAACATGACCCGTTACAGTTGTCAAACTTCCCTATTGGATAACCTGGGAAGACAAAATAATATTTTCAACGTCTAACATAATATTGTACATTCACCTGACAGTAGCCTATGAGATTGTTGTGGGCAGCATTGCAGAGTTTAGTGCACACCGTATTAGAATATTTGCATTACAACTATTAATGACGAGAGAAACCTACCGCAATCGCTCTCATTTCCCAAATTTGTTGAAGTGACGAATTTCAACACCTCAATTGTTTGATTTATTACCGTATTTGCCAATGCATTTGTATAGTAGGGATAATCAAACACTGGCACGGGGTAGTCTGGCTTGTCCACCGCTTCGCCAATAACTAAAAGTGGAAAGGAACATGAACATGTATATTATGATGAAATAATACGTGGGGAGAATGCATTATAACCAGCTGATGCAATTTTCAGTGCAATCATCCACTTTTTCAGTGACAATATTATTTTAGCAAAATATGTGCAGGTAGAATATAGATTTTGGTAAGCAGGTGTACATTATTTTGCATACTGACAGCCCCATACTACGCAGGCCTATTATGACGTTAGTGTTTTACTCCTCAAAAATTATTACGACACCTGATAAAACAACGGTTAACAAGTAGGTTACTGAAAAATTAGCATTCAAACAATCTATACTTTTTCAGTAATTACAACATTTTGTAATGACATCTGAGTGCACTGTTCATTTTCGTGCCTTTGAATAAGTATATCAGTACGTAATGTGCACAGTTTCTCACCGGTAAGGGAAAAGACAAGGCTAATCAGGAACCACATCCTACTCCTTGCATGAGAGCCGGACAACAACTGAATCAGCTCCAAACTGTTGGCAGTGAGTACGACTCTCATGCCTTGTCATCATGAGCTGTCCTTAGTACGCCACTGTATTAATTTACAGCATTTTCCATACAGTGTGTTATGACATATTTATACATTTGCGACAGGTAACCTTTTGTGTCTGGTTACAGTATTATATACTGCTAAGTTGTCAAAAAAAACTGCTGCAGAGTGAGTTGAGTTCCTGTCGGGGGGACACGAGGATTCATGAGGAGACACTTCTGCACATTTCTGGTATCCTTGCAAGTGCAATATTTAACCTTGACGACTAGGCCTATTTGCAAAAGGAAGAAAAATAACATAACAATATTAAAGATAGTACTGAACTTTAAAATGATTAAGTTCCGTCTACAGTTCTGTAAGAAATCGCCGTTTTGTTTCATAGAAAGGTCCATCATTATACAATCTTTTTCATGGTGACACTTATAAATACGAATATATTTTATGACTGCAAAACTACAAAGTATTTGTCAAATATATTGTAAGACATTGGATCGAAAACTTTCAGATAGGGGAACTGTTCCATCCTCACACGTAGTGCAGATGTTTTCAATGTCACAAATATTCGTCAGAAGGACGAGATCATCAGCATAAGCCAGAACTCTGAAATCTGTATGTCCGCTACCAAAATTTACACCGTTGCAATTTTTAGCTTCCATAAAGGAATCCAGATCTGTCAAAAACAAGTTGAAAAGTGTGGGGCTCAAAGATTCTCCTTGTGGCACTCCTTTCGTTATTTTAATCGAGAGATTGGTCTGGAAATCTTCTACTATTTCCATTTTGGAATACACCTCTTTAATCATCTGTAGTAGTTTGTGGCTAAATCCTAGTGATTTTAATTTTTGTAGCAACATATTGTGTCCAATGGAATCAAATGCTTTCGTTAAATCTATAAAAGCAGCGTATAAGTTTCCCTTAGGTTTGTTTGTATATTTTTGAATTATAATATATGTATGGCTAATAAATGGTCTGCACAACCCCTGCCTTTTCTAAATGCCGCTTGCCATTCCGGTAATATCTTGTTTTTCTCAGCCCAGTTTTTAATCCTATTGTTTACTATCTTAGTGAATATTTTAAAAGTATTATTAAAAAGTGCTATGGGCCTAAAATTTGCTGGGTCATCCTTATTTCCTGACTTATATACAGGGTGTTTACGACCTAACTTTGCAAACTTCTAGGGGTGAGAGAGGGGACCAATACAAGTATTTTTGACATAGGAACCCGTGTCCGGAAACGCCATCTAGAGGGGGTTCATAGACAAGGAACGGGTGCGCTCAGACGCGTCACGCGAGAGGCGCTAGTCGAGCGGACTGTTTTGTTGATAGATGGCGCTCGGATAGTAAACACTGATGTGATGTGCCATAACCTGGCAACAGCAGAGCCATCTAGCAACTTAAGTGCGCCTCCTAGGAGACGCGCAGAGAGTAAACAATGGTTCTGTTGTTTCCAGGTTATGGCGTATCGCGTTGTTGTTTACTTACAACGACGCGATACGCCATAACCTGGCAACAACTGGGCGCCATCTATCAACAAAACAGTCCGCTCGACTTGCGCCTCTCGCGTGACGCGTCTGAGCGCACCAGTTCCTCGTCTGTGAACCCCCTCTAGATGGCGTTTCCGGAGACGGTTTCCTATGTCAAAAATGTTTGTCTTGGTCCCTTTTATCACCCCTAGAAGTTTGTAAAGTTAGGTCGTAAACACCCTGTATAGGGCAAAGTTTGGCTTGGGCCCATCCATCTGGAAAGGAATTAGATTCTAAGCAGTGTTCTATTAATTTGTAGAGTCCTTCGTGAAAATTTTCTGATTGCACGACTGAGATTAGAGAATTTGGGATCATATCTGGGCCCGGCGATGACTAATCTTAATTCTTTTATCACTACCTCATACTCTTGTCTTGTTAACGAATGATACAAAAGTGGGACATTTAGGTGATAATTAATTTCTACTGGGCGTAATTCTTCTTGTGAGGTGTTTTTGTATACTTCACTTATATTTCCACCATACATCTTTATCTATGTTTATTTGGACTATATACTTCTTTGATTTCTTTACCACTTCCCAAAATAATTTAGGGTCTTTTGCATCCAGGAGCTTTATTCTTAATGTCTCTGAGTAGTACCTTTTTTTTTCTTTGCAGCGGCTAATTTTTTATCCGTTATATTTGCAACAAAATTTAAACGTATTAAGATCATTTTTTCACGAGCTACAAATTAACCTAAAAAATACAAAAATCATATGCTTCCGGAAAGGTGGCAAACAACCAAATAAGAATCTATACTGGAACATGGACAAGATAGAACTGGTATCGTCATACACATACTTGGGCATCCCCTTCAAAAGCTCTGGAAAGTTTAATTTGGCTGCGGAACAAATAAAAAAGAAGGCTCTTGGGGCAATAAGAAAATAACAGGCTAGTGAAGGAAGCTTACACATATTCACAAAAAACAAACGAAGATAACCCACAGATTAGAGATAATTGGTTATTCGCATGTAAACACTTAGTTCAAATGTACGACCTAAGCTGGGATGAACTTTTTATAAATTTACCCTTAACAATTGAAACTTTAAAGTCAAACGTTAAAAACAAAACCCTCATGATGTTACAACACACCACAAGATATTTGTTATACAAAGAAATTAAATTCAGTTATGACCAGGAAGAATATTTAACATATGGCCTCCCAATTATACAATTAAGAATGATAGCAAATTTAAGAAACAATTCAAAGTATGTACGTTTGGAAGTAGATTCAATTATGCTTTTTAATGAAGATTTTTGTGAATGGTGCAACATGAAGGAACCAGCACTGACAGCATACCGTATCACATAATTTACGAATGTAGATACTTTTCGACCCCGAGAACCATCCACTTATACAATCTTCCCAGATATCCACCCTCACATTACCATCTGCTCTACCAGGACATTACCAAAAAAAACACATTTCAGAATGTCAACAAAATAATCAAATTTTCTGCATACTAAAGCAATTTTTATAGTCCCACAAAAGCAATTCACACGACCTGTTCCCCGATACTCAAACTTCCTGTTCTCTTTTCTTCTTTTCTTGTTCCTTCTTTTTAACTTCAGAGTAAACAAAAAAAAGTTGTGTGGTTAATGAACTAACTAAGAATGAAATAGATACATAAGGAATACTGTAAATTTTGTAGTACGGAAACTGGTGATGTGTGTCCCCCGAAACAGGGCTACAGCCCTGATCAAGGGGTAATAAAATATAAAAAAATAACAAAATAAATAATGTCACAAATATTCGTTACTTGTTACTTGTTACTTGATTCGTTTTAAATTTAGTTGGATTACTAAAACTAGGTCAAGGTATTTGTAGTGTGGAACCCTCTGAGTCGTATTTTACATTACTGATGTGGCCTTATATTCGCGACATGTAACCCTTTGTGTCACTGGTTACAGTAATAAACATAGCTGAGATGTCAGTTCAGAAGACTGCTGTTGACATTTACCAACCTTCTGTTCATTTAAGCGATGCCAAAGGTCATTTCGGAATTCATAATATGATGAATGAAATGTACCGTCAAAATTCTGCATCCCGAAATTGGAGGCAAAATGAGAGACGAAATGAGATATTTGAAATCAACGCACGCAGGAGGCCGTATAAGATGTCTGATCGCACGATGAAGGATGTACAAATGATCGATTGCTGACATAGCCCTGAAAATCCTGCAGCAATAATTTCACGAACAATTAAAGCCCTCAAAGACGAGATACTTTTTCCATGCTGAATATTAACAATATATTATTAGCATGTGAATTAATAACAAAACTTATGAGGATTTGGATGCTTGGGACTGGAAGAACACCATATATTGATAAAGTTGCTTTATTGATTACATTGCTGGAATGATATAATATTAAATGTTTTGGGAGAATATATTAGTCGTTACAAAATCCGCATTCGCGTGCAAAGAACGGGATCTGCTGCTAGTTACACTCATATAATTATTATACTATACGTATATTTAAAAGGCCATAATTATGTGGTGTCTTGCAGGCCACTAACATCCTTGCGAGCATATTACTCATAGGCCCATAACAAGTTAGTATTTGGCTCTTACAGCAGAGAACTTAATCTTATTTTTGGCCCAGAACTCTCCTGGTTGGAATTGTCTTCGCAGTTGTCCTTGAGATGGATCGGGGTTTGTGACCCAGAAAGCAGGCTGCTGGAAGAAGCAGCGCTGTATCCTTTGCTGAAAAGGCTTTTAATGATGAGTATATAGCAGCCATTAGCGACTTTTAACCAGCCCATTCTCAACCTATAAAATCTGGTATCCACAAAATAATAGCGAAAGGAATGTTACACACCAGTACTTAAAACGTTAAAAGCTCAATACCTGATCGAGTGGAAGCATTTTAAGAAACCAAATGAGTCAATAGGCACTACAACATAGATTCTGTTCGGCTTAATAATTTGTGATTGGTCCAACTGTGCAGCGCACTGGCTAATAAACTTCAAAATTTCTTACCATTCTCCTTTGTCATTGGTGACAGTCATACGTTTAATGAACAGAAGATTTCCAGTCATGTTCGCAGTAATGCCACTGCTAAAGTCCAGAGGCGCAAATTTCCCAACGACGACTCTTTCAACAGTCGAATTAAGACTCACTCTGCAATTCCATAATCATTATACCATAAACGCCTTTTGAAATATACATACTTCACGGCATACTTACGCTACAGGAAATTATATTGGTCCGGTTGTCTTGCTGTCTGCATCTGACAATGTGATCTTAAGCGCCAGGGATAATGTTATCAGGCTAAATGTGATGCTAATTCGGAACTGGCTTCCTGTTTTGCATTTAACACAGTCGAGAAATGTAATTATTAAAAACAATTTGCAAGGTTAAGTTTAAAATGTAAACTGACCACAGTAAGGGGGTATGTCCAAAGTTTTCAAAAATTGCACTCCTGTGGCGTTAGTTTCCTTGGAGTGAAATCCCATTTTCCCGCATGGGCCATAAGTTCCATTGCAGGTGAAGTACTTCCCATCCTCAAAGTCACTGTAGTTTTTGTGAGAAGGAGCAGGGAAGGATGTGAAGGAACAGTCTTCCGAAAGGATAGAGCTCGTGAAATATGCTGGCGCAAACAAGTGGTTGCAAAATAGCTCTGAAACGAGGAAGTGAAGCAGTGTGTACTTGAAATGAAACTGATCCGTATAATTAATAGCCTCAGGGGATTGCTTACGGAGACTGACGTTGCACCCTGGCTGTGACGATCCTCCGTTGACGTAGTAATCCACGTGTCCAACAGTCTCACTGGCGCCCAAAGGAACCAGTGGCAAGGCTTTGGTGAATATTAAAGAGTCGTTGTCATTCGTGTGCACGATGTCCACGCATTTGCCGTGAGAAGAATTCAACCTGATTAATCCGGATAGTGCATCAAAATCACGCAATGAAGGATCCAGTCCTACATATGGAATGACATAATTCAAGGTCCTGTATTATCCCAAAATACGGGTTCAAACTGTATATTAGATGCTCGAATGTACTGGACATACTGTACTTGTGTACGTACTGTATAGTCTATACTATAGTGCATATAGTCAGATGGCCCAAAGTCATCTTACATTTTCGCATTTAAAAACCTGACGATTAAGGTTTTTGCATAAACATTTCCCCTCCGATTATGACTATATGTTTATCTAATATACTATTATTATAACTGCTGCATCTTTCTTAGCAGAAAGAAAAATAATTATTCTGGACATCTATTCCATTGAGAGAAAGAAATATTTCTATTCAAGCAGTGGCATGGTGAAACACCTGCACAATAAAGAGGATAGGTGACTCATTGCTCGTGTCATAGTCACTTGCCTGTAATTCTCCCCAGGTGAATTCCTTTTTTGATAAGATAATTTCCTGCATTCCCCACGACCACTGTTCCCCAGCTGAAGCCAATGAGGTGCATCATGTCTGGGTCTGCTCCCATCTCGTTTATTAGCATCTCGCAGAAGATACCGATTCGTCGGCCAGTCAAGTCGCCATTTTGAGAAAGATACACAGGGTTAAAGTCGGCGGAGGTCTCTTGACCTATACGTATTACATTTATGCAGGTATCCTGAAACTAGATCAAGCACTACATTACATCTTGATTACATTAATGAACCAGCACCAAAGAATTGCTTCGTTTGCATGTGATCAGGTCTTGACTCAGGTGTGGGGACGGAAGTCTGTGGTTTTACTGTAGCTGTGGGGACCAGTTCCAATTGTGGGGACATTTGTCGGTCCCCACAGTCTCACACACGCGAAGTGTACCATTACAGTGGGGACATGTGTAAATTAGTGGGGACATGTCCCCACTATTTTCATTTGTAGGTTTTCACAAAAGTCCATTTTTCTCAGCCTAGGTTACTTAGGGTAGGGTAGGTTAGGTAGGGTAGGGTAGGTTAGGTTAGGTAAGGTTAGGTTAGGTTAGGTTAGGTTAGATCAGTTTACACTCGCAGTGAAAAGTGATCAATGTCCGTCCCCACGCCTTAGTCAAGACAAGAGTGTGTGTGTGTGTGGTCAGACATTGCTATCCTTGTGAGGATATTTTTCGCAAGTTTCCTATCCTTGTGAGGACCGAAAACCTTACGAGGACTTTTTT
>KZ539645.1:0-13525 GCA_000934665.2 Catajapyx aquilonaris
GTACAGCTTAAATCAATTGGTGAAGGTCTTACGTGCGCCTGCCTTGTTTCAGTACCTTCATTCCGCCGCGGAGGTCTTACTTCTCTTTTTTTTTACTGAAGGGAAAGTTTTTGATCTAATCTCATTGTGAATGCAAATGGTGTAAACAAATACAAATTTAATGTCTCCTCCCCCCCCCTTATCTCCCTTTGTAGACACCATGTCTCATATATTGTCTAAATTGTATGTTACGTGACACATTGACGTGTTAGTGAATATTCATGTAAATTGGACATACCAGGGGAGCCCCCTATGTAAAGGCAATAGCCTATCTCGGTATACAATAAAACTAAACTAAACTAAACTAAGAACATCTGGGACCTGATGGTACGGCAGTGGAGGGCGGGACGGCGGGACATGAGAGGACCAGGGAGGCTTTGCGGCGGGTCGCCTCCCTGACCTCCTTGAAGAAGCACCTGGCTGGTCAGCACTTCAGCGACATCAAGAAAGTGAGAGGTCGTCTGCCACTGGCTTCCCAGCCAGCCTGACTCCCTTCTCTGCAGTGGGATGTAAAATCTAGCATCCTGCTGGGACAGTGCTGAACATTAATTCCGTCATACTGCTAGCAACATTTTCCGTGCAAATCAAAGTGATAGAGTGTGAGCTGTTCAAGTAAGTTTGGGTGATGTCAATTGGCTGGAGGACAAGCCTCTTTTCCATTGCCCCCAACGTCACCCTCTTCTTACTCGCATGGCTCACACGGTATCACTTCGATTTGCACTTCTGCCGCATCAGAAAATGTCACAATGCAGTATGACGCGATTAATGTCCGACACTGACAAGTGCACCAAAGTGTACATCAACAAGCACAGACTTTCAAAAACCTCTTTAAGGACACGCTTTATGAGCTAGCGAATTCGAATCTGAGAGCCTGTCACTCTGCTGTCTGGCGTATGGAGGTTGCTAACTCATCCACTCACGTGACTACCTCCCGATGATGGTGTGGAAGTGTTGATCTCACAAACTCACGTAACTACTACCACTATCTGGTGTTGAGGTTGCATACTCACCCCTAATGTGAATACCTACCACTAGATGGTGAGGGAATGGCGAACTCGCTGACGCGGGCGGACACACATCCGTCGTAGTGAAGCTAATATAAAGCGTGTAAAAAGTAGAGAAAGCCTGCCCTTTCATAATATGTGTGTGTCAGTTTGAGTTTCTGGAGTGAAGATTAGTAATTTAAAAAGTTGTCATACAACATATATTTTGATTTGCCCTCATATGTTGTTGCAAAGGGCAGGAGGATGATTTTCACTTTATATGACAAAACTTTAAATTCGTCTCTTCGCTGACACCAAAATTCTGACAGTGAGTTCTCAGTTGCTATATTCTCTTTTATAGCATAATGTGATGGATTCCACTTTCCTACGCTTATTCTAGCTTTGCAAGTTTTATTTTTTGCACTGAAGGATGAAAATTATGTCGTACTACAAGGTGGCAGTGTTAATTCATATACCCCCCAAAATGGACATGTCCCCTTTATATTTAAGTGCCTCAATTTTGATGGAGTTCTTCCAAAATAACAGTTGATATTAACAAGTACGAGCAGATTAACGTGAAACTCATTAAAAATATCTCCAGGTGTATCAGAATCTAGTTCTCTAAATTCTTTCACCATTGGGAAGCTGTCTAGATTTTGACTTTTCATTGATTCCACCAAAAACTTGGACTATTTTTTTAATGCATGTACTTTGTCACTGACATGAAAAACATGACTGCTTTTCCTTGAAGTGTGCTTACTTACGTCATTAACATTTTGAAGAGTGAATTTTTCTTTTCAACCTCTTCTGAAGCACAGTTTGGGAACCCCTGCATTAGGCTGCTCCAAATTGATTCATAGCAGCCGAAAGGTGTCCATCTGACCCCTGGCAAATATTATCAGAGCTGCCAACCCTACCCCCCAAAAATTAGGGGGAGGTAATGACATAATGAGGGGGATTGGGCATCTGAGAGGGGGATTCTGTGTCCCATCGTTCGCTAAGACGCCATCTTGTTCAAGGTGCAACTCCTGTGGTAGGTAGCGGGTGGTCTGTTGCGATTGGCTGGATCTTTCTTCCGCAGACTTACCACTTGAGTACACCTTGAAAAAGATGGCGGATAGCGAACGCTGTAGCGCGGCCAGCGCCAAATTCCCAGCCTGGTGGAGACACAGAAATTAAACTACCATATCCATACAACTAGGGGGGAAATGACATAGGTGGTGCTGAGTGAGGTAGTACTAGTACTAAATATAATAATTTAGCGATAATCTCTACGGCGGGGGAAATAACCCTGCGTGCGGGGGGGCGGGGGAGAACACGTAAATGCAGGAGTCCCCTGCCCAATGCGGGAGGGTTGGCAGCTCTGTATTATATACGCGTTATATATATATACTTGTTATATATAAACATAATAAACATAATAAACATACGTAACCCTAAAACCTAACCGGACTAACCCTAAACCTAACTAATTGGTAAAACATAATAAACATAATAAAATATATATACGCGTTATATATATACTTGGCGTTATATATACAGGGTGTATCTGAACTCAGTGCCCCGACGTATATGACTGCCTTCCTAGCCACCAGAGGATCAACTTATGTAGAGGAGTCATTATGTCTGGGCAGCCTCATTACTGAGATACACTCTTTAGCGATTTTTGCCTAATCGCTTTTAAATAGAATTTTCTGGTGTAACTAGCCAAAGAGGCCTTACCACCTGTGGGCAACAAACCACCAAAATCCGGCCACCAGACCTTCCAGAGCCTTCTGACTGGGGGAGGGTTCGATGGGTGGCCTAACCGACAGGATATTTTGTACTACATGTTTGCGGCCAATTATTTCCGTAATGCGGCGGCCAGACATAATGACTCCTATACTTAAATCGATCCTCTGGTGGCTAGGAAGGCAGTCATATACGTCGGGGCACTGAGTTCAGATACACCCTGTATACGCGTTATTTATATACGCGTTAATAGTATTTGCCACTGGCACTAGTCCAGAACTTAACCCCACTTACACTAGGTTCAGATGTGGTGTAAAAGGGGCGTGGCCAGATCCAATATGGCTGTGGTCAAAGCAGAGATACTAATTTCGAAGACGTAAATTCTAAAAGGGAAGCCTTTTGAGATTGGGAAGCTGGGATTCTTGGTCACCAAGATAAGTTCTCATTCTGGTGGTGGTAAAAATATAAAAGGATGCAATAAGGATCACTTATTACAAAAGTGTGGGTATTTTTGCAAGTATAACCTCGGGGGCTGATTTCTGGGATCCAAATGGAATTTGCAAATGAGCCTTACCACTGTGACATGCTGTGTATGGACAATTTTCAATTACCTGGCAATCAAGAATTCTGTAACACTTTGTACTTGTGTGGCGCATGTAAATCTGTTGAAGCATTGTAGCAGACAAAAGGCTCATTTCAGCCAGTTTTGTCTCCTAGTCAACCATTTTGGATTAACATGATCTGCTCATGAGTGTCCGTTTGACAGCAATATTATCCCAACTGTCCAGAAACCAACACGGGGAGCCCAAGGAGTGCTCCAGAACTAGTTCAGACAAGCGAAATGCCTAGGGCTAATAGAATAATTAGGTAAACAACAAGAATGAAATGCAGAAGTCAAAAAATTACAGGCATTGATGTAATCCAGCCGCAATACGACGGCCAGTCGGAAAATAAGTTTCACAGTCCTACAGTTTCGACGCCATGCAATGGACAGCATAAAGACAAATATGGGCATGTACATCTGTCCTTCCTATACTTATAAGATGAATATGTGCCATCTTGCAGCTTATGCGCAGGCGTGGCAGTTGTCGGACGAGACCGAGTGGCGAGCCGAGCATGCCCACCCACATGCCTCCAGGAAAATTGATGCCAGACAGAGAGTGTTGGTCACATGGACTAAGACAGAAGTTAATAATAATAATAATAATAATAATAATAATAATAATAATAATAATAATAATAATAATAATAATAATAATAATAATAATAATCTGGGTAGTCCTAAGACCCCTCTTGGGGTATTGCACAAACCTTTATTATTAACTTAATGTACACTTGTACACGACTGGAACCTTTAGCGAAGCGCACGGGCCCACGGGCAGGGATCAGTGGGAGGGGATGTGCAATGTGCAGTGCAATTACTCATATGCTACATTTTGTGAACTCCTCCAGGTGGATTAGTCTATAGGAGATTCCACCCGAGATGAAACCAGACAATGACCCAACTCTGCACGAGATGAAGGGGGGAATGCCCAGGCTTGGGATCGAACCCGGGACCCTTACATCAATGGGCGTGAACATTGCCGCAGCGCCACTCCACATCCCCTACATTTACCCTCACTTCTGCCTTAGTCCATGTGACCAACACTCTCTGTCTGGCATGACTTTTCCTGGAGGCATATGGGCGGGTACGCTCGGCTCGCCACTCTGTCTCATCCAATGGCTGCCGTGCCTGCACATACGCTGTAAGAAGGCGCCTATCCATCCTGTAAAGTACCGAAAAGATCGACGCATCTGCTCATGCTCGTTTTTATCCTGTCCATCGCATGGGGTCGAAACTGTAGCACCACAAGACTTATTTTCCAACTAATCCTCGTATTAAAATGTGGTCCATGTGAAATCTGCACTATGCTTTCTTGCCTTTCACCAGTTCTGGGTCCCTTGATAATTATAGTTATTACTTCATTTGTGTTTTAAAATTAATGTGCAACTGAATGGCAGGAATGATATATTCAAAATACAGCAATCACACATTCTTGTGATATGCTTTTGTATTTTTAAATATAAAAAAGCATAAAACAAATCAGCCTGGAAGAGAAAAATCATTGGATATAATCCAATTTGGGGGCTCTGAGTTCATCTACTTGGAAGACTCCCTTCTCTGTTATAATCCCACCAGTGATCAGGTCTGCTGGAGTCACATCAAAGGCTGGGTTCCACACATCTATACCTAGTGTATGGAATAACATCACAATGAATATTGTACACTAACATTCAAGTGAAGGGATGTTCTTAAAATATATTTTTTTCACATTCCTGTGTAGTTAATTACACAAAGCAGGCTTACCTGGAGCAGCCATCCTCTTTCCACGGATATGGGTCAGTTCCTCTGCAGGTCTTTCCTCAATGATGATCCCTTGTCCACTCTCAAGGTCAAAATCAATGGAAGAAGTTGGAGCAGCCACATAGAAGAGGACACCATGGTGAAGCGCAGCAAGGGCCAGCTGGAACAAGATCATTCAAAGAATTAATGACATGCCTCATTACATTACACAAAATCACCATACCTGATAGGTCCCGATCTTATTGGCAGTGTCGCCATTGGCTGCTACCCTGTCTGCCCCTACCACTACTGCCCAGCTTCCTCCTTCTCCACTCTTCAGAAGTGTTGACACAGCTGAGTCACACAGGAGGGTGGCTGGAATGCCTTCATGCACAAGCTCAAATGCAGTCAGTCGAGCACCCTGACAATAGGGGCGAGTCTCTGTGCAATAAGCTCGCTCCAAGGCACCCATCCCATGGAGATAACGAACAACACCCAAAGCAGTCCCATATCCAGCAGTTGCCAGGGAACCGGTGTTGCAGTGGGTCAGAATGCATACTTTGCCATCATTGCCCTGTGGAAATAAAATAATTGTAATTGCTAGGATTATGTGGATCCTGTACACTAGTGGAAAAAAATTGCCTTGTACCCCAGCTTCAAGCAACTCACATGTGGGCACCAGCTGATTCATGCATGCTTCCACCCATGTGTGTCTGCCTGGCCACTTGGTGCTACATGCAGGGGTACGAGGCAGTGTTTTCCAGAGCTATACCACTAAAGTGGACTAGCTTGTTTGTCACCATTTGAAGTGGAGAAGGTATTCAGTTTATTCTGTCAATGTGAGGCTTGATCGAATGCCATGGTGATATAATGACTAATGAGTAAAAGTATTTTTTCATGACTTGCAGAGGAGGGCTGGCCAGACCAAAAAGGCCTATTTCCAACAATACTTGCATGTTTTGTTATCATCACAGTCTCATAATACTCAGGTCTAGTCACTCCCCCTCATATTGCATTCAGGGGGTCGATGGGGTGGTAATGCGGTAGGTGGCCTGTGGCGACGGGAGCACTGATAAGGGCAGTGGCTGCTGCAGCTCTTGCCACGAACCTAGGGGCCAAAGATGCATTTAATAGAAGACACGGTAGAAAGGAGCCCCGCGAGGCATCGCGGCAAGGGCTGCAGCCGTGACCACCTACCGCATTACCACCCTGTTGACCCCCTGAAGGGGGATTTATATACGAGAGATAGAGCTGGGGTATAAAGGTCAGGGGGCTGGTTATCACTCATATTGGCAAAAGTGGTTACATTAAAACTTCTATAAGTCGAATCTCCATGGGACTGGGAAAAAACTTCAAGTTATAGAAGATTCGAGTTAGAGAAGTTTGCCTTTTTTTAAGCACATAACTCTATAAGGAAGGCTACCTTTATATCCAGCGACGAAAGGTGTTCAAAACTTAAAAATAACTGTCACTATCACACTTGCAATTATGTTCTTTGTTGTTTTGTTGTAAACAATCTCAGTTTTGGACATTTGCATTCAAGGATTCAATTGTCACAATCGAGTCAAACACTTCTTTCTGTAAGTCTGGTAGACGGAGATCAGGAAATTGAGCCTTTCTGTACATGTAGACTACTCTCGACCCTTCGGCTGGGAAATGTGAAAATTTTCCGTACTCGCCAACATGAACTTGGACTTAGGGAGACTGAAAATGCATTGATATCCCATAGTAAGGCCCTGCCAGCACTTCGAGTTATGGAGAACTTCAAGTTATAGAAATTCGAGTTAGGGAAGTTTATTTCCTACTCTTTTACATTGTCACGTCCCGCTCACCAGGGGGTTGGGATGACCTAGTTCTTCTCCCCCTGGTGGGTGGGGCCCCATGGGAAGGAGCCTCCCGCTCCTTCTCCCCCGCTTTCTATGCACACTCTTTAGAGAGTTGTATTCCGGTCCTAGCTTAGGCTGGTTGTCAATAAACCTGTGTGACTGAACCTACCTAATATTTATTGAGTAGCCGGCGCATACGACAAGTCATCGTCGTTACAACATTGTGACCAACCAAGTTCATCGTTTTCTTCGACTTTTGAGAACTTCGACTTAGGGAAGTTCGACTTATAGAAGTTTTACTGTAACTTACTAAGCAGTTTTCTAGAGAGTGGAAGTGTCATAGGCTGTCTCATCCATGCTATATTGGACTATTTGATTGATGCTAATCATCTTGGATAACTATAGGCTACGAAAAAATAACACATCTACATCATATGACTTTCCAGAGACTATAGAACATTGTCTGAGTCATTATGAAACACCCAGTATAATGAATAGATGTTTGAAAATGATGTCACGCGACCCTCTGTATCCCCACCTGTGGCACTGTTCCTGTAGTAGAATTAACCTGGAACCAGCAGTCCATCCCTGATCTCTGATCAGGGAATCGAACTCAGGACCTTTGTTTTTTTTTTGGTTTTTTTTCCTCCAGCAGTTAGGACCTCTGGAGTGGAAGTCTCTGGTGCTACCACTACCGAACCGTACTGCCATGTAACAACAACAACAATCATCATCATCTCTATTGATAATTATCTTTGCAGGGAAGTCCCCCTTTGGAAGCTAATGTCCAGCAGCAGATTTTTTGATAACTGATGTTGTGTCTGTGCAAAAGTAGCTGCCTAAAAATAAAAAGCTTGGTGCCAAATATTGCTAACCACTACTTTCATGATGTCAAACTATTCCAATCTCATTTTCTCGCGGTTCATACAGAAAGGCACAGTTTTTAGCAGGTTATACTTGTTGCTGCCACCATCCCATGACGTTACATGGTGATCCAGTACATTCGGTGGCATAAATGGAGACAGATTTTCCCACGTTAACGTCATGAACTCCTGAAATGTAGGCTGGTTATTAGGATCATCCTCATCAATGTCCAACAATGCAGGTTCAGTGCCGTGCTGATGACTACTATACTCAAAGCTGAGCTGTCAATTTATGGGCTGCATAAGAGTGTATAACATACATAATGCAGAGCGCCTTTACAGGGTTTTTGTCAAAGGTTGCACTCCAACTAGAATTAAGGATTGATTTTGAGAATTTGGCTGCACTATACGGAAATAACAGCATCCTAATAATTCCAGATAATAACACTAATACGCAAGGTTTTGTTGTTTTGAAATGGAAATGTCTATCTGAACGGGTTTTCTCTGCAGATTACGAAAATGACATGGAAAATCCGTACCACATCTAGTTTTCGAGTTACAGGGTGTGTCATAAATTCACATGGGTATGTCCACATGTCCACCGCGTGACATGGATGGAGTTGACCTACAGCAACGTCCTTACACTCATGCTTGTTGCGACCACCAAGTTTCATTCCGATTGCATCATTCCACTGGGAGTTATGCGCCTCAGAAGGTGTAAAAGTGTGGGTCGGAGGTGCATATCGGTGAACTTGCGGGCATCAAATTAAATCATAATTATGTAATGAATCAAGATAACATTAATTGTGATATTGTACGAAGAGTAGGTGGCGATGCTCTATCATACGCCATCATCAAATAAAGTGCAGGACAATTCCAGATGGATCAGGAGCGTTTGGAAGAGACCCCCACCCATGCACAAAATGTGTAGTGTTGCATACTTTGCGCCTTCCCGATAAATTGCCTTTTGTGCATGGGTGGGGGTCTCTTCCAAACACTCCTGATCCATCTTGAATTGTCGGGCACTTTATTTGATGATGGCGTATGATAGAGAATCACCACCTACTCTTCGTACAATATCACAATTAATGTTACCTTGATTAATTAGATCATTATGATTTTATTTGATGCCCGCAAGTTCACTGATATGCACCTCCGACCCACACTTTTACACCTTCTGAGGTGCATAACTCCCAGTGGAATGATGCAATCGGAATGAAACTTGGTGGTCGTAACAAGGATGAGTGTCACAACAATGTGGTGCAAAGAAGTTGCTGTAGGTCAACTCCATCCATGTAGAGCAATGGACATGTGGACATACCCACGTGAATTTATGAAACACCCTGTAACTTGAAAACTAGACGTAGTACGGATTTTTCCATGTGATTTTCGTAATCTGCAGAGAAAATCCGTTCGGATACACCTGTTTATTTCGAAACAACAGAAAAAAAGTCAAAAAATGCAGATCAGTGTAATAGGTGTTATTCGGGGCATCAAGCAAATAATTGTTCGGCTTAACCCTTTGACGACTATGGACATCATATGAGACATTCCCGGACAAAATAGCATATCATAAAATAACGTAAACAACGGCTTTGGCGTTACCTGGAAAATGGGTGTGTTCGGACGTCGGCATATAGAGTGTGCTTAGCATTCTTTCTATTGTTGCCACTGTTTACAGGTAGCGATTGATGCTGTGTGACCTAGCGACAGGTCTAATGCATGGCATCGGAATAAGCGGGCTGCGACCTATAGGTCGCCCAGCATCAATCGCTACCTGTAAACAGTGGCAACAATAGAAAGAACGCTAAGCACTCTCCATATGCCGATGTCCGAACATGCCCAGTTGCCAGGTAATGCCAAAGCCGTAGTTTACTTTTATGATGCTATTTTGTCCGGGACTGTACAGTAGATGGTACAGTATGGCTTTCGCCGGGGCATGGGGGTCATAGAGGCCATGGAGAATCTGATACGAGGCGTTCGCGAAAGTCGGGCTGATGGAAAACATGTCCTGTTGGTTTCATTGGACATACACAATGCCTTTAACAGTCTGCTGCACAAAAAGATCTAGGAACAACTGGAGATGCAGGGCTGCCCGGTGGGACTGTTGAAGGTGGTTGAGGGTTTCTTAGGACCGCGTCGTCTCATACACGATGGCGGAGAGCACATGATGGATAGAGGTTGCCCGCAAGGCTCCAGCTTGGGCCCCACGCTCTGGATCCTCGCAATGAATAGTTGGTTCGCAAGGGTGCGTAAGAGAGGGTTCGGGCTCATTTGGTCCCAAGTCTATGCAGACGATCAGGTTCTTCGCATCGCGGGGTCCTCTCTTAGGGCCATTGAGATGGCTTGGAAGGACTTAGTACCTGTGATTTTGGAATGGGCGCGTGATCTGGGGCTGGAGTACAACCCCAGGAAGACTGAGGCCCTTTTCTTTCCAGGTAAGAAAATCGAGAGTCGCCCGGTCATTCGGTTCCAGGGCAGCAGGATTAAGCCGAAGCAGAACATCAGAATACTTGGCCTCCGAGTTGACACGGCCCTTTCTTGGCTTCCGCACGTAGATGCTAGCATCGCCAAGGTACGGAAGGTGGCCATGCGGCTCTGGACGGTGGCCAGGTACCGCTGGGGACTAGCTCCGAGCAGGCACCGAATAGTGGTGTTCGCTATACTACCCATGCTTCTGTATGGGGCTGAGATTTGGGGGGAGCGGGCCCTAGACTCCAGGGTCCGGAGACGTCTTGTTTCGGCATTGAGACCTTTCCTGATCTCGGTCACAAGGTCTTACCGGACCACTCCGACAGAGCTACTATATGTTTTTGCCGGGATTCTTCCCCCCGATCTGCGCGCCAGGGCCATCTGGGAGACGAGAGCTACCTATTTGCAGCAGGTGGAGAGGGGAGAATCGAGTGGCTTGTACGAGGTTGGACGCTTGATGCCTCCTTGGAGTTGGAGGGGGCGAGATATAGGCATTTGGACCGGGATGCCGGAAGGGATGGTTGCCCTGTTCTTCACGGACGGCTCGGTTTCGGCCGCGGGTGCTGGTGGGGCGTCGTTCTCTCGAACAATCACCAACATGTGCTGGGAGTGAGGAGCTTCCGCTTTCAATCTGGGGCTACGATATACCAGGTAGAGCTGGCCATGATACTGCAGGCCATTCAGTGGGCCAGAGAGTTGCACGCGCGTGGTGAACATCCTGTGCTGATAGTGTCGGACTCCATGTCGGCCTTGCAGGCCATATGTGACCACCGGACGCGGGAACCCATGGCCGTCAGGGCACAATGGATCCTCTCTGAGATGGGCCACGGTGTTAGCCTGGCCTGGGTTAAGGCTCACGTGGGTGTGGAAGGCAACGAAGCTGCGGATCGAGAGGCCAAGAAAGCAGCCGGATTGGACGCCCTTGCACTTTCCTTTTTGCCGGAGACCAAATCTGCTATTGGAAGTCGTTCTGTGGAGGTGGCTATGGGGAGATGGCAGACTCGTTGGGGCAAATCTTGGAGTAAGCAATACTTCCGGTACCTCCCTGAGGCTAAGCAGTGTGGCGCCACACGCGTTCAGGGGCACATGGCTCGGGTGGTTTCGGGGCATGGGCCTTTTCTCTCTTATTTGATCCGCTTTAGATTGCGCGAGGGCGAGGGTGGGTGTCCCTGCGGGAGGGGGCGGCAGACTCCTGATCACGTGTTGTGGCACTGCAGGACGCCGGAGCTGAGGGAGGCCCACTCCGGGGTGATGCGGCTGGCCTTGCGGAGCGGTGCTGGCTGGCCCCCTTCTTCAAGGATGCTCATGGGAGCTCTTCTCAGGAGCTTCAATTCTCTTTGTTTGGCGGCTGATGCTTGGCTCCGGGGGATCAATGGATGAATGTGATGTGTCACCGTGCGGTGAGCTCCGTCGCCGGCGGAGTTTTAATGTGTACTGGTTTAGTTCTCTTGGTCCCCCTCTCTTGGTTCTCTTGGTTCTCTAAATCTGAGGTGGTGAAGGGTTTCGCTCTAAATTGTATGCGTCTCTGCGCGTTTTAGTAATTGCTTTTGTGGTTGCGCCGTAAGGGTTTTTGGTTTTCGGTTTTATCCAGGTTTGTTTGGCTCTTCTTGTTTGTTTATAATGTTGTCACTATTCGGTGATTAGTTGCTGATGGAGCCAGGGGCTGTAGATGGCTATGCCGGGTAAGCCCCCTTATATACATATCTAATACTAAAGTAGATGGGCCAATTGAGGGAACGATATATTGTATCTTTGACCCGAAGTAGCGCTTGATCTGTAAGTCACAGGGGTCAACATGTGGGGTTTTTCAGAACCAGCTATTCATGCCCGTTCCATTGGTACTGCATTTGGTGGACCTTATGAGAGAACGGTAGGCTGCCCTTTGATCCAATGTAGCGGGTAACCTGATGATTTTCAGATCTTGGCGCAATGTTAACAATTGATTACCATCTTATTTTCTACAATATAAAAAATTGGAAGAATTTAGCCGAAAGCCATTTCCCATAAGGATGGTGCCATGTCCATATGTTACAAAAATTGGTCCTCATCTGAAACCCCCAGGAAAAATCTAGAACTGTACGTCGCCCATCTTGGTTCAGACTGCCGCCATTCAAACACGAAAAAAAAAATTAAAAAAAATTTGCAACAATGCCAATACATGAAAATTATTATATGGTCTCCATAGTACCAATGTATTGACATTGTTGCAAAGAGAATTCTAGAGGCTAGACTTGTCTTTCTCACGCTCTCTGTTCCAGTTGGCTTGGTTAACGGTGCAGTTGGGTCTGTACTCAGTGTTCCATACCACCCCGAATAGCCACCAGAAGTTAAATCCGTAAGAATTAAATTTTCTTTCGGTCAAGACTTAATACTGGTTAAAACCGATCAAGAGCAAATTTCAAATTATGGCAAACGCATTCATCCATAGGAAACAGTTCTCCTTAACAACAGCTGACGGCATCACGATTCATAAGAGCCAGGGTTTGAGCTTATAGACAGTGCCCTTATGAATTTTGTGTCGTCACTACTTTTCTGTTGTGGTCAAAAGTATGTGGCCTTGTCTCGAGTCAAAAAAATTAGATGGAATTCATCTAATCAACTTTGATCCCACTCAAGTTAAAGCTAACGATAAAGCCATTTAATTGAATATAACAGACTAACTTGTAAGACTTAAATTCAGGCTGGACCTTTGCAGTTTCCCATTCACTCATTCTAAGGCTGGGTTCACACTAGGCGTTTTCGTCTCGCGGCTTTTTCAAGTCGCTGAAAACAAAACACATGCAAACATACGGAGCACGACACACCACGACTTTTTTCCTGCTTGGTCGTCGCCAAACGCACCATGCTGCGTTTTTGCTGCCTCAACTGGACGTGCAGCTGGAAGAACACATGGTTACCAGTAGGCGCAGACACACCTGGCGACAAAATCGCGTGAAAAGTGAGATGTGGGAAGAGGACTCAGGAGGGGAAGCACACTGGCATTGAAGACGTTCGACACGGAGCGCATGGTACTAGCCGTGCAAGAATGGATAGAGCTGTGTCCTGTCCGTATAATTACTCATCGAATGTAGTGATGGACATTCGAAGAACTTCTCTGGAAATTGTCTGAGTCTGTGGTACAGATGGTGGGATTGTCCCTCAGAGATTCTCTTCATGTTCAGTGGGTGCCCCCAATGTCCTCGTTCCTCTTAATTTTCTTGGGGCGCGTTGCTACAGCAATGCAGACCAACTCGAGCACGTACCTCATAAGCGTCAGCGATGAAAACGCGGCAACAAAGTCGCCGGCGA
>JYFJ02007121.1:0-16737 GCA_000934665.2 Catajapyx aquilonaris
ATTAATGGGTAAATAGGTAAATATGTCTGAGGATAAGGTGATGTCTGAGGTGGGCAGGGGTGGGGGGTGGGACAGGTTGTTTTTAGCTTATTTCTCATGAGTTTTATTAGTTCATATGTTGGGTTAGCTTGCATCTCCCTTCATCGCTGACTACCCCTCATAGGGAAATGTCGTGATGTTGTTGTTGTTGTTGTTGTGATGAAAGAGAGAAGATCGTGCTATTTTTAGCCGAGTAGGGAGCAGTCGTCGTGAAACTTGATTTTCGATAGCTCCTTCCACCTTGTGCCATATATTGGAAGCAAATACGCACTTGCCCCACCTCACCCTATCTGACTTGTGAGTGTAATGATGCCGGGATTCCAAAAAGTCATTTTCCTATTTCTAGTATACTTTAAGCTTCTGGAAAAAAATATTGCGATATTGCTCTGGATGCTATTATAACAATGGACTTGCTCACCTTTCCTATGTAAGACCAGTGATCTGCTTCAGGGCTTCTTCTCTCCAGAACAAAAACCAGAGGATTCTGCTCTGTTGAGTTATCTGTAGTAATCACATTCCACTTCAGGTAAACCGTGTGTTCTCCGTCATTGCCACCTTGGCTGGGTGGAATTTCACAATAAATCTCCGGAGACACAATCTCAACGTCTGTCACTTTGGCCACAGGAAAAGGATATCCTACAGGAGATATTCATTTAGAGATTCTCAAGTGACTTATTGTGAATCATGTTTTGTAAGAAGATCCCACATACGTCCACATTATGCAAATGTGAGTCAATTTACACTGAATATTGCGGGACTTGTGTAATTGTAACAACAAACCTTGTCATGTTACTGTACTTACCAGCTTGAATTTTTCCAGATGTTTCAGCCATAGAGAAGCAAACGGCTCGGCATTTTTCCTGCTCCTGCTTTAAAAAATGATGTCACATGAACACAAATTGCGCACCTGGTGAAATAGTCATCTATACAAAATTGGGTCTGGAAATATAGCTAGACACATATTGGTAGGCTTATTTGTAGCACGAGGAGTAGGCCTGTATATTCACGGCCAATTACACAAACCAAATCAAGCGACGAGATGATACACTTTGGTTATTAGTCACGAAAGAATTTAGACAAAACATATCAACAAAAAATAACCTATTTAAATGGGTAGGTCCAAAGATGCCAAGGAGGATCGACATTATGGTTCGGTTGTATGATGAACATAAATTATCCAAAATGCCAGAATTTTCTGGGCAGAAAATCACGTATAAACACAGAAATCGTTGCATGTTAGAATAATGATTTTGTCAAATCTCCTTTGAAATTTTGCCATAACAAAAATGCCGTGACATTCACCCATTTCCTCAATTTCGCCCCAGAATACTCTCCATCTCGACGTGTAATGTTATTTGCTGCTGCATTTACATTGTGATTGGTATGGACTGACTCACAAATTGTTGCCTTCTCGTGAACCACTGGACCAATTCCAGAACTAATCCGGGCAAAAGAGACCGGACAAAGTTCAGAGTGTCAATGGCACCAAAAATCAGCATCATTTCTCACACACTGATGAAAAGTGCTCGGCGAGAACAAAAGTGGCGAGCGCTGCTATTATTGGTTGTGGCAAGGATGACAACCGTTGCTGGGACAACAACATTGGATTTCGCGATGTTTTAATTGAACCTTAACAAAAATGGCCACTTACTTTGATGCGCTCATACAACCACATGCCTGACAGCTAATATGCGACAATGTTACGCAATTTGTCATTTAGAAAGTTCCTCTTTTATCGGTATATAATTTACATTCATGCAACCAGCTCTATATCATAAGGCCATAAGCTATCCAAGTAATGATTTCAGTAATTAAACGTGTATTGGGCGTGGGATGGTAATAGTGTAATAAAAGTTATATGCTAAATTATTTACTTACGCAGTGATGAAGGCATTGTGAAACATTCGGAAAATGTTGAGTGGCTTTCCAGCACTGTAAAGATACAACGCATTACAATTTTGGTTTAGGTGAAGCCCGTTGTCAACATTAATTTTTGTGAAGCATATTTTCATGGAGGAGTCATGTGACATATCATAAGCTGATTTTGATTATGTAAAGTAGTGTAGTGATCAGGTTCTTAGGTAAATTCCTTTGGTTCCAGTATTATGAAGTCAATACCTCTATATCCGTTGCATAAATGCAGACATGCCAATACTGTAGTCTCAGGTCTGTATGACATACAGTAAGCCCTTAATTTGGATGCTTCGGACTGATTTTGCATTATGGATGGGCGGAGAAGGCTTATTGTTCCAGGCTTTCTGCATAATTTGGGTCTTTCTGGTCTCTGTAGGGCTTTGGGACTATTACGTGGCGCACTTTTGCCCTGGACCTCTGTATAATGCTGAGGATATAGTTACACCGTCTTTAGGGGAAAAAATCCACACTGGACAATGTGGCTAAAAAGTTAGGAACACCTTTACACTCACTCTTCTTATACAGTACAGGCAATATTATTTTAAACAAGATCGTGGTATTTGTGCCTTTGCAATAATCCCATCAATTATGACTCGTACAATACAGGTTATGCCCTGTAAATGACGAACACCCGATACCCGCAGATACCCTATTGTGCCCCTTAGGAAATGTCCAAACTCACTGCTGATGGGTTTTGAACATCAGGTGAAGAGCCCCTTTTAGCCCCCTCCCCATTTCCTCTTGACAAGAACACGGGAAGGAAGCGTAGACTATTATAAAACCATTTCATCCAAATATCTTGTCGAGCTTAGGCCACTTTTCGAGTGCTATCCGTTTATTTGAAGGTGTTTTTTTGCTTTCTCTGTGCCAATTATCATGCAACCTAGGGCAGTAGCTTCCAAATGTTGTGTGTGAAGGGGAAAAAGAGGTATTTATAAATGGGAGTGGGGATGTGGGTGTGTGGACATGAAAGGTTATTTGCTGATTTAGAAAATTCTGCTTCCTCTGCTGACCTCACCTGCTGAATCGCTTTTATTCCAACTACCATACGAGAGGTATAATATAACCACGTGGACAGTATTGCTGGGAAGTAGTTTTCAAGGCATTGCAGCATTATTTTATGTTAATTTGTTGGAATAAAGTATAATATAAACAAAAAAGGCCCACATTATGCAGTGTGGGTGTGTTGGTTGGTTAACATTTCCTACATCATATTCAAACATATAAGATTAAATTATACCTTCAAGCTTCAAGATCTTTTTCGCACTAATGAATGAGAATGATGTTATTCCTTGATTATAATGGATGTGTCTCAGTCCAGGTTGACAAGTTTCCATAGAGGAGAGCAGAGGGAATTGATGGATTAGTCACCTCCGGTTGTTATTTTTTGAGCACTCGTCCAGACTTCGAACAAAGTAGGATTTGTAATTTTGAACCAATTAACTGGTGACAAGGTCGAAGAGGCAGGGCAAACAAAAATGGTCTATAATGAGTTACCGGTACTGAAAGTTATTTGCTATTTCCAGCCGTAATAAAAATAATACAGAAATATCATTTTATTTTCCTGTCAATTTGCCTGGGCCACAAAGCACAATGGTTGTTTGCCTTTACAAAGTGACGTTAAAATGACAATAATTCTACAAACGCTACAAAATTGCCGCCTGTAACAGTGTGAGCGCTCTGGCCCGTGACCAGCAGCTGTTTACATTATCAAGCATTGTGTCCTCAATAATAATGAACGCTCACAAAGCCCTACTCTAGAGACGTTAATTATTGAAAAGGAACCTCCTATAACTACGCAGTTTTGGGAGAATTGCCTTTTGTACACCGAGGGATATTTTCATTATTTTGGATCAGATACGATTGTTGATAGCCGCATTCAAACGGCTTAAAAGCTCTGAATGGAGTTATCTACCGCATCTACTGCTCTGCTCTTCACCTTCTGTCAAACCAAGAATACAAAATTCATTGTCACCTACCAATTCGCATAAGCGTGTGGAGCATTTGTAAGGCGAAAAAACGGAACTCCAAGGCGCCACGGATATTCGCTTGAAGCCCTGTAAAAAAAAGTGAAGCCGTTTACACTTACATACAAAATAATAAGACATTTCAAAAACACAGAGTAAATAGTTAGAAATGTTGTTTGCCGAAACACTAATATTATGCAGATTCGAGACATACAGAAGTCCAAAAACAAAACAGTTTCGTGATAATAGAAGGCAAAGATTTGATCTTACACTTGTTAAAATGATAGTGAAGACAGAAAATTCTCGTTTGCTGATGGCGCTTTGCGGACTGAATGGACTTCACCAGACGATGCAGCAGAAAAATGCGATTTAGATGATGTACCGGTATGAATAACTCAAAACCGTCAAAATTTGAGTGGATTTCACTTGTATGCCGACGATAATATTATGTTATGAAATGGGATTACTCATAAGTTATCATTATAAAATTTTCAGCTTTTTTTCTCCCTAAAAATCCAAAGTGATAATATAGAGTGTCATTCCATCATTATTGTCATTAGTAATTTAGTATAGCTTCGTTTCATTCAGGAAGACTTTGTTCCTGGAAATTAACATTCACTTTGATGTTGCTCAGTCAACCAGATTATAATTATCAAATTGTCCAATTCCCCTAAAGCGCTGCTTTAAAGCTAACAGAAAATGTGGAAATTACACTGTCATAGTACTACAAAGCACAATCATTAAGGATCTTCCTGGAGCTTCCATGTCGACAGGTGAATTTATGCGTATGAGGAGTTACAATAAGACACTATACGGTATAGACCAATGGTATAGAGACTATAGGTCGCTGTTGATAAAAAGGGATTAATATTAAACCAATACGTTACAGTGGCAAACTAAGGGAATGAAACGAATAATCTTTTTTTGAATGTACTAGTAAATATGCACTATGCAAAGCACCTGGTGTTTTTTCCTGAGGAATACCTATTGCATGGTTGGCAAGCGATTGAATGAGAAATGGGAAAAATGAATTTTAATCCATACTCAACTAGCTCCATCAAAGTGTAATCAGCTTTACTGATAATGAGATATGTAGCTCCATGGCAACTGATGCATTAGAGGACATGAAGGCACAGCCATTCCATAAAGAGTCCAATTAGCAGGTACTAATCATAGGTCAGTAAGAACTATGTCCGTATTACAGCTTGGTTGTATACCCAGAAAGATCAAATAGCTGTTGGACTTACCAAGAGGAGGCATCGACTTCTGGCTTGAGCTCGGATGACTCCTTCCAAATATCGCCTGCTGTCACATTGGCATAATGAGGCACAGCTTAACAAGAAGAAGGCTGCCACCAGCTTATTCTGTTTCATCTCCGTCTGGCTTTGAGCTTTACACTATAGAACCTGGCAGATTGCACAAAAGTGCTACACAGCTGGAATTATGTCGCAGATTCTGATGTGATTCAATTTGTACTGTAATGGCCAGTGTGAGTGGGTGTTTACGCCTTTCACAGCATGATCACTGTGCAATGTGTATGCCACTCTAGGCCGTCAAAATCGATACCTGAAAAAGAAAATTTGATATACCGGTACACTCAGGGGGTTTGCCCTTCACTCACTATTGTAGCTATTTATGAGTTCATCTTAATGTTCCCTGAGTATAGATTCAACATTTTTGACTAGGATCTAACAGGCAGTCTTTCGATAATATCTGAATATTTATTGCTTTATTACATTATTACGTTATTCCGAAAGTACATGTGTTAGTACTGTTTGTCCGCAAAAATGTTTCAGATAGGTTTGTCCATAATCAACAGAGCCACATGATGGCGCATGCATTTATCTACCCCCGCACACAAATCCCATCGCTATCGAAGCATTTTCAGAAAATTGGGACCACTGCACTGTCGAGCACTTTCGCCGCCAAGCCCATTCCCTCATGTCTTGGTCACGCCTTTACATCTCACCTAAAAAATTGTTTTTGGGAGTTGCGAATAAGAGGTCACTCGGTGAAAGGTCCTGACCATGCTCTGGGTGCAAAAAAAATATTTGGCGGGTAAAGAGCACAGGGAGACGAAAAAATGTAGTCTATTGGCAGCAACCTTACACCGAATATAGGCTTACAAAATCTGGTACCGTACCAAAGTTCTAAAAATGTTTCGATCGACATGTGGTTTGTGTGTAGTGATATAACTTATTGCTTTAAAAAGTACATTCTGCATTAAATGGCTATGCTGAATATAGGAGAAACTTCCCTTTAAAAATTATTGCTGACTATTGGAATACTCTATTTATAATCACAATAATCACTTATTTTCTGAAAAGGTTCGTTTTCAGTATATAAGCTCGTTATCTGCTTTTGAAGCGAAGTACAACACTATCACCACAAAAGATGAAGTATAATCGGATATGATTTTTTCATTGTCCCCTCTTTGATCGTGTAAAACCCTTATCGATTTGCTTTGGCTTCAAAGAAACATGAAAGATTATTCAGGTATCTGAAGCTGAAAGTACGGTCAGTGAACGTCACAGGTTGCGAAGAGATTTATTATTAATCCTGGTAAACAGGTATTAAGCTCAACATCACAGATCTTAGGCAAATGAGAACATGCTATAGGTAACTTGTACACAGTATTTTTGGGATTCAGTCGAGCAGTAAGAGAACGTCAAATCGAAAATTAATTAATTTCGTGTTAATTAGACTGCGAAATCATTAAAGTTAGAGGTTCATGACTTGTGTTTCAGCAATGATACTATCTTGATGTTTATTGGTGCTCAGCAGGCCTAACTCTAACCTGATTCAAGGAGAAGGCAGTGTAATACATGTAGTATGAAGTAGGACATGGTCCGAGACTCTCTTTTTAAGCTCAGTTTTTAATATATTACATATTCCTGTATTAAGAACAGGTTTATGCCATAATTTATTGCTCCTGAACCGATTCCCGATAAGATTTCTATTTTCACTATCACCATTATTAAGCCCGATTCGCACTTGAGCATTACTGCAACGCACCTATATTAGAGTGTTTAGCGTAGGCATATTTATATTTTAACAGAATTACAGTCATACCCGACTAATTACAGTGTTCAACGTCAAACGTCGACGTCGATACCTGTCTCCTCGAAATTAAACTCATGTTTCCACTATGAAATAAATTCTACGCTCACACTGCATGACACTCATTGATTATACTTCACTGCAAAATAAACGGAAATATTGTGAAGTATAATGCTTATATGAAGGAGGGTTGAACGTGACATGCCATTTAATATTGCTGAATCTTTATTAATATTAATCGAAACATATTTTTGTATGTTACGGTGGCAAAACCTTTTCTTAACAAAACGGCAATTGGGATATAATTATTTATGTCCACAGTGATTAACTGTCAAAGTCTCCAATATATGGTACGGGAAAATGTTAATAACGTTTGTTTACCTCAGCAACCTGTTTGAAGATATGAAACCTGTTGGAAGCAGCACTCAAGCCCACATTCAGTCGTAGTAACTGGTGTTTTTTTGTTTTTTTAACTGGCTGCTGGAACACAACTATATATTGATAAATTCTTTCCATAGTCTCTTATTGAACTCTGAACTGGCTGAGCACTGCACAATACAGTATATTTGAGTATGAGTGGAGGTACTTAAAATGACTCATAATTTATTCATTTTAATTCTACGCGAAGCCCAGTCTTATAGAATCGACGACTGTTAATTTACATTAGTCTACTCTCTACTGTATCCTCATCGTGCTTTTTTCCAAACTTATTAAACTCTATAATTATTTAACGATAAGTTCCAAGTATGTATTACCGCATAAAAGGTGTTATCCGTATTTTACTGGGCACACAACCTATAGAAATTATCTGCTACAAGGCAACACTAATTACAAACATTCAATTAAAACAATACGGTAATTACTGTATAACACTAATAGTACTTACTATTCTGGAAAACTTTCCAATGATTGTCAAGTGTTGTTCCGAAAAAGGTCGGTATGTGATGATTGCACTTGTCACTTAACTTGTCAACAACATGAACTTTGGTTGGCTCGTTCCCACCTATACGCGGGTCCAGGTCTGACGTGAACCTGGGACTTCACACCGTATATTGCGAGACCCAAACTTGCGCTTGGAGCAGGCGCATTGATTTCACATGCGCCTTCTAGCTTAAATATACCCCCATCGAGCACATTGGTTTGGATCAAAACCCCTTGGGAACCACGGCATTCCTATGGTATAAGTATGGGACACCTTATCCATGCACACTCAATCTTCTCTGGTGGAATCTGTGTCACATTATTCTGAAGGCTACAAAAAAAATAGATTAAGGAAAACTTGTTTAGGATGCTCATCATAGTATTGGATCGCCCAACTCAATATCTATAGTGGCGACCTGAAATGCATAGTAATAAGGAAAATGATTTGATTTTCAGATATGAGTGGTTTGAAAAAAACCATTGAATTGTCACCCCCCACCCCCGGATTTTTACAGACCTCTGAAATTACTATATCACGAATCTACAGTATTCGCTACAAATTGTACGTATACCTTCTGCTGGTCAAATCGGTTTTGTAATATCTGAGAAATTACAGCCCCCTGAATAAAATTCAATAGTGTAATTATGAATGCCATCATGGCACACTGACCCTTTAAGTTAAAGGGTCAGTGTTATCACAAAGCTTCAAACTTTCTTAGCCTTAAATCAGTCACGTTTGACTTTGATCGTTCAGCATTGCATAGGGGGGAGGGGGGTAATTACGATGAATTTCCTCAGTACAACCGCCTGGCCTAATTCAAACATCATTTGAGTTTGTTTCAGCACGAAAGCATGAAGGAAAATGACTGGTTTTCGTAAGCAGTTCATACACAGGGACAGGATTTTAACCTCTTATAAAAATAGAATTTCTCTTGGCGAATTAAAAATGTCGGCTTTGAAGTTGAGTAGCGTTTGTCAGAAGCAATTATTATTTGCTTAGACGAAATGTCAGAGCTCTGACATTTCGTGAAGCAAATGACCCTGTAGGGTAAGGAGGACACAGTCATATGGCCGTTCTTGCTCTCAATATTACGCATGACTGAAAATCGTCTTGTTTCTCTTAAAGTGATAGGTCATATAAATGGTAACTTTAAGTTATATTGAATTCTTATGTGTTACAAAAAAAAACTGATGAGAAGTGGTCCTATATTGTGTGCGTTGGGCAACTAAACGGAGTTACGAAGTGTTTGTAAGGAAAGGTTTTGAATGATCTATATGGTTTTGAATGTTGGCAAATAGATCCTTATGGGACAATACCGGTAGCCGGTATACTCAATGATCATCGACAAGACTGAAAAAAGAAAAAAGCGGAAAGCAGATCTAGTGAATTCAGCGCACTCGATTTATTTAGATTGGTTCATACATCAAACCCCGTGCCGCAAAATACGATGGCCGTACTAAAATGATTTACAATTATTTATTTCATTGCCACAAACACAGTGCCCGTACAGGTCGGCAGATAGTCACACATATAGATAGAATCCTCCTGGAGCCGAATGCACTACCACCACAGGTGTGTCAACCTCGCCAGGCCCTCCACTTTCTGGAGGTGCGACGCAGCCATCCGGCCAACTGTGCACAATCAACAACGTAATGTCATTATAATAATTCCCGCCTGTCATTAAATGACTAGTGCCATGAAGCCAGTCTCCCTCCTCCCGTCAGAGGCCGACACTGCCGATTCCGTCAACATCCACGTGCTGCCATCCGCCGGCCGGGAAGAGAACCACCACCAGCAGTAGCCCGAATCAAGCAGACAAGAAGAGTGCATTGGAACGACGGAGAAAGAATCCGGGAAGCAGCGGAGGAAGGTGCATGCGAGGTGAACACCACTTGCCAATGCATGTTTCCCTTACCGTGTTCCAGAGTCAGGTCATCACAATAGAATGTAAATCGAACCACGTTGTTCTGGCCTCCGGTTCTATATACAGTGGTTCTATAGAATGATGGAGGGCAGAGGTCACTCAAGTGTTCATCATGTGATGTACTAATAATAATGTATGGCCCATGCTGCTGGTGGTGGGTGAGGAGGAGGAGGAGCAGCCCTGCCTTTCACCACCCACCACCGACACTTGCTGTCGTTAATTAACACCTGCCTCAGGCCCTCAGTCATGCTGCAACATTAAATAATGTGTCCTCTGTTGTTCCTCTGGCAGCATGTGCCAATGTGGGGGAGGGAGGAGAGGCAGCGGCAAGCACCCGGATGAGGAGGGCAGCGGCCATGAGGCCATCCTAAGGACTCCGCATTACTTGTTGCAACACACACACAGGTACAGTGCACACCCATCTCCATTCTTACTCTATGCACACTTCATTTGGTGGTGGCGGCATGTGCGGTGGAATCAAGGTTCACACTTAAGGGGATGATTGACAAGTTCAGCAATTGTTTCAAGCAGTTGTGGGCAATGGGCGTGTAATGAGTGCAGACATGTTTGGTGCCAAATGGGTGGGGATCTATTCTGAATGGGTTAATGTCCAAGTCATATTTTTAGTTTTAATTCTAATCCTATTCAAAAGCATTACAACACTGGAATTTGTGCCGTAAAGCATGTGTACGTATCTCATTTGATGCCGTATACATATATAAGATGCACATTTTTCCTTAAAAATTTATTTAAAACATTGCCCTGCGTCTTGTACGTGAAAATACACCAAAAACCTTTTTTTCTGAATATGATCTACTGAAATGGGGGTGTGTCTTATATGCCACCAAATACGGTATATCTGGCCATGTGCTTATTGAATATGATCCATAAAAATTTGCTTTCTCTCACACGAACTACTGAAGATCTCTGTTGTATTAAGAAAATTATTATTGAGATGTCTTGTAGTCCTAAGCCTGAGATGTGTCAGAAAGGCAATCAATGGGGAAAACCTGGCAAGAATGGCCTTGAAGGTTAGATTCAATGCCAGTCAGTTCCAAATGCTGCAGCTGTGTTTAGAGAGATATTGGTCAGCTGGTAGTGGCACTCTTGTGATGCTGAGGCAGAAGGTTAGGTTGGCTAGCATAACCTTCTCTTACCTAACTCACCATCTATGGATTGTGCAAATCAATGTTACTCTCACATCATAATAGATATAGATGTGCAATATGGCTGACATGCTGGAGCCTATTGGAAACACCTGTACCGGGAAATCGTCATAAAACTCAGCTTCAGTGCCATTTTCTGCCATGACTTGGCCTTTTCAACATATCTTGGACATGGGACTTCAGGCAGCACTAGTAATTTTCCTAGTAAAGCATGCAGATCTTTAGTAATTATGCGTGAGGAAAAGCTAATCTTTATCACATGCAGTCATCTTTGTTATGTTATGACTAAAGAATAGATTTTTAGGTTCTAAAAAACCCTCAAATAGGTAGGCATTTAGGTCCTGAAAACATTGAAAATAGGCTCTTTAATAGGCACTAAAAATCAGGCCCTAATTAATTTTCATTCATGTACCATGGCCATGGGATTTTGCAACACAGTAACAAACTAGCAGTTGGTCCATATTTTATTTTCCTTGGTTAGTGGCAGCTATTAGACAACGCCTGTCATACAATACATATTTATGAGCTGAAAATGACCTTTCGACGTCACATTAAGTAACCAGATGTGAATTGGATCACACTTCAAAAGTGCATTCTTCTACAGTCAGTTCATCTGGCATGTCTGCAGCTTCTTGGCCCTTTTGCAGATTGAAGTGGGAGGGATGCCTTGAACAGAAAACTCACAAAATCTCCCGAAAATGTTACAGAATGGCGTCAAAAAGGTGGAAATAGGTGAAAATAGGCGCCAATATGCCATGTAGGTCCCAATGCCCAAATTAGGTAATTTTCGGTTTTATAAAATTACGATTTTTGAGGTCCTTGTGTTATGAAACAGATAGATATTTTGGTTGCGGTGTTCTGCCTACAAAATAAAAAGTAGGTAAAAACCTAGAAATATGTTCTCTAGTTATGACTGAGTTTACCACATGGCAGCGATGGCACTGTTATGGACACCTGGTTTTGTGGCTTCAACTGAGTCCTTCAAGAGGTGACAAAGGGTTGTATCAAAGCATTGGTGAATTTCAATCATGCAATGTTTTTCAGAATGAACATCTTTGGGAACCAGTAATTAATTTTAAATGCATTTATTTTGAGCATTGGTCTTCAGCTGGTGTTTTGCAGAGGGTTGAGCACTTTGGTGGTTTTTGGGTTAATCTCACATGACATGTTGATTATTATTATTATTATTATTATTATTATTATTATTATTATTATTATTATTATTATTATTGTTATTGTTATTATTATTATTATTGTTATTGTCTGAACCCTTGGCAGAACCTTATGGTTCCACAGGCCTGTCTGAAGTGTTTTACAAAGATGTTTGGGTGGCTATATTAGCATGCCAGGATAGATCAATGTTTGTCAAAATTTTGCCTGTAAAGACAGTGTCAAGTGAAAGTGCTAATTTTTAGTAAAAATGGAAGCAATAGAGGGAACAATCACATCAGGTATTTTTTCTTGCTTTCTAAGTAACCCATTTCACATTAAATGTATTCAGAATTTCAGCTTTGCAGCACATGTCTGAGAAAGATATTTAGTTAAGTCTGTGTTTCCTTTATAAACGAATTGAAGCACTTCTATCAGCAAGGTCATTGTTACAGCATACATACACACATTACCCAGCTGATGAAACCTTGGGGTTAGCAGGTTCAAGTGTACTACCCCAAAAATGCAATGTGATCATCTGATTGTGTAATGTGAATGCAGAAATTCTCCCATTTGGATGCATAAAGAGATACCGGTAATCCATTTGCATATATTTAGGTTACTGGTCTTCTGGAAAATTACCTAGCTGGGGTATACATAGGGCCTACACATTGTTTTGACATCACATTAGCCATTATTGCAGGCATGTGGATACAACAGTGTGTAGCAAACACCATTCAGAATTTTCATGCAAAATCTTCGTAAATGACTAACTTGTTTGTATCAAAATGGTATCAAAAAGGAAACTTCCCTTGCTTATCTTTGCTGTGTCTCAATTCTTCACAAACGAGAGACCCCATTTCTATATTACATCAGATTGCAAGAGTCTTCAAAAGAGCAGGAGTAATGGGAGGGAGGAGAGATCAGTAACACATGTCTCTTTCTCTGAAGAAGCATAAATTATTATTGCATAATGTCTACAGAGCCACAAGAGGACTACCAATAGTCATTTTTGGGAATGGAAGGTGAAGAGTGAAGCTTTTAAAATGTGCAATCATTATTAATTATTATTAATATGTAGGAATGGAAAATAATTCTTTTCTATGATGGTTGAAAAATGGTTTACCGTCATGTTTAAAAATTTCTGCACTTCATTTTAATAAAGGCATGATGTGCATCTTGGGAGTAAATGAGAGTATCCCCCCTTGCTTCTTAGTATTGCACTTGTGCAAAAACTAGGTAAATCATGTTGCAGTCTATGCTGTACATTTTTCTGGGGATTTGACAAACTGTGCAAATGTTATAATTACATGTGATAAAATATACCATATTTGCTAAGATAATAATTAACATTGAAAAATGCACATGTAGTTCTTAATGATCATGACATATATTCGAAGTTTAACTTGAATTTACTTGTCACATTTTGTATTTGCATAGTTTTTGCATGAAGTGACTAATTGCTGATGCGAATATATTTGTAGGAAATTATTAGTTCAGACCACACATTCTGCTTCACTTACATTCCCTTTCTGATTGTCATTGTTAACTCCTGTCAATCTAAAACTAAATGCAGGCTTTATGGTCTCTATTAGGTTATTATCATTTAATCTAATCAGTTCACTTGCTGCCTGGGACAATAGAACAGAGCAGAGAGGATGGAGTGGAAGGAAGGTTTACTGTACATTGAGCACTCACACTTGGCAGGTTTTCCACTTGGCAACGTTCGCAACCAAATTGCTTCACACACATGAACGGCCGTGACGTATGCACAAGAATCAGAATGAAATAGTCACATGCCTGAAGTGATAATTTGTCCTCTTGGCTCTGATAAACTAGTGAAATGTGTCCTTGAATAGGGTAGTCTACAGTTGATTATTTACTTTCTAGCTGAAATATTACATAATAATTGGAACTTGTTATGCGTAGCTTTTCAGTCATTCATGTTCAGTAGTATTTATCACATATGCTCACAATCAAATGGCCATTATGAGCTGCAAGTCAGTTCTGTTACACAATGACTCACATATGTGTTTGAAAGTTCAAAGTACGGGAGATTTAAATATGCCGCCCTAATCAAGCTGCTCTTCAACACATAAATCAGGCACTATACCTATAGGAGGGCTACACTATTTGTATTAATGCTTTGTACATTGAGAAATGATGTCAGACTTGCCATTTAAGACCATTGAATGACTTTCCAATTGAAAATGCCCATCCTGGGGGAACAACTGGCATTGAACAGAACTCATTAACTGCAGGCGTTAAAAAGGAGGGGCTCATGCAACCTGATAATTATCAGCAGCCAATCTTTTGATAACACTAAAATGACTTTGCAAAAATAACTACATTAAAATAAGCAGGATCCATAGTTCCAGAAAAAGCTTACTTAAATGGACATGTCAGTAATGAGCACAGGTTTGTGGAGCATCAGATGGGTTGTTGTCAGTTATTAATTTACTTGTGTAGAATTTCTTTCGACCCAGAGATGGTACAGTACAGGGTAGTTTATAGTGATTAAGGCAAATGTCTAGGGTGAACTCTTGTGGACCACATGATGTCGCAGGCTGTCTTAAACATGCTTCATTTAATAAAGTGCATTTCAGTAAAGAGAGTGCAGCAATCCAATGGCACCTTTACATAAAGTAATCGTCTGCTGCCAAGAGTTTTTCTAGAAGTCTGTCGGAATCATTTTGAAACTTCCTGTACAATGTACAATGGAACTCACTCATTTTTATCTACATCAGTGGCAGGGAATCAAAAACGGTTTTTATGCAGCTGTGGAAGTGGAACCACATTCTTGACACAAAATAAACCAGTGTCTTATTGCAAAAGCTTCGCACTTCCCCTCGGATTTAAGTTCCATGTGACATTCCAGGGCCAAATTCCGCAGTTCCAGCTATATAGGGGTTCTGTTTACACGCTGAGATGTGGAAGCTGGACCTTCCAGGAATGATAAGGGTCTTATTGCAGGAAAAGTTACACAATGAAACCAGAGCACTATGCACTATTAGAAGTTAAGTAGAGGTAGGCCTTGACGCACCTTCAACGAGGTTGGTCAAGTGAATGATAATTCGGACATTCTTTCGAGTCACACATGAAGTAGCGGCAGTGATTGTGATTTATCGCAACAATCCCGATTGTAAATGAAGCAAGTATTTTGCGATAAGTCGTGATATATCTCAGGTCAGCGTCTGAAATTAAGTGCTATTAGCTGCTGCTGTTGCGAAACCCTGCCGATGACACTTCCTCCGAGAGGGCGACATCACCGCAATAATTCGTCGAGAAACAAAGAGGGTCTCTCCGCACACATTCTCCAAGTTCCATTCGTGTGACGGGAACAATGGAAAAACTAGCCCAGGTCTGGCGACGAGGTGGTACCCGTCTGTCGTCTCCGGGGATCCGTGCCCATTAGAAGTCTCTCGATGGCTCACTATAATTTGGTAGACCGTGTGACATTGCATCAGGATTCGGTAAACTATGATTGCTGCATGTTCAGCAGTTGGATTTCTGTAACGTCGTCGACCGAAGGACTGTACGAACGGGTACGCACATTTTTGTCATGTTACCCGTTGTCATGTGCACTATTGCCAGTATCTCTGGGTTGTCAGTTTTGTGTCTAGCAGCCTGTTTTCTCGCTGCTTTATAAAATGTTCTCTAAATGTGATAATGCGCGAATTTTCGTGACCTGGCAAAGTGGCAAGGGTATTTGGTCAGGTTCAACACCCTGGAAGCCCCTATTTGTGCGGCAGCATACTATGGAGTGGTGGAGATGGATATTTGCTCCCGTCGAAGTGTCTGTCAACACCCAGCATCCTGATCTCCCATTTCTGGAATCGAGCCTCTTTTTTTCTGCATCGAAGTTTGAAGGACGCGAGGTTTCCAGGGCAATGGATATTTGATGGCGAACGGAATTTGCGTCATATTGTCACAAGTGTTGCAGGGGATGTCGGAATTGATTTTGGAATTCTGGGTCCAGGCGTTGTCTTTGGGTTGACGACCCAAACGATGGACTCTGGTCATATGAATTCCGTTGTGTAAATCACCTTGGTGGTCATTCCTGATATCCCCCAAATATGGAGACATGTGCACGGGCAAACAAGACTGTCCGATTATCTCTGTGAGGGTATGTGGGTGATTAGAGGACTCCTCCTTATAAGTTCAAAGATCAAAAGCGGTGGCCAGTTAGCGAAGAGTTCCTTAGCTCAGCACCGGTTACATAAGTGACTCTTACGATGCTAGTTGGTGGACGAATTAGGAGCTGGGTGGAAACACACCATTTGCTGGACGAGGAAGGGTACACCAAGAGCTACGGGGTAAACATCAGTACACGCGTGCCTATTGTGGTGACAGGTTTGACGCCTGATTGATCAGCGGTTGTTTCGCGGTCACGGCTTCATGTGAATTGCATATCGCCTCATTATGGGGAGGCAGGTGTGGAGTGAGGGTATGGCAAATCTTGGGAAACCGCGAAATTATCAGGTGGATATCGCGTGGAACCGATTAGGACTGATTGTTGGATTGTACAGACCCTTTTTAAATGTTGCATCGTGAGGCTGGTAGCCGGTTGTGCTTCGAGGAAGTGTACGGGAGATG